>APFE030968861.1:14554-36841 GCA_000404065.3 Pinus taeda
TATCTTGAAAGGTCCATACCTTATTGGCTTTAGCTTTTTACCTTCACCTTGCATTCTGTCTTTGCTGATATACAACCAAACTTGATCACCAACTTGGAAACTATGCTCCATCTGATGCTTGTCATGCCTTACCTTGTATTTGGCTTGGCTCTTTTCGAGTTGTTCCTGTACTGCCTGGTGAATCTCTTAGATTTGTTCAATGAACGTGTTTGTCTTGTCCACATCACTGTGTCCATCAACTGCTATGTCTTTACCAAAGAAAAAATCCAAGGGAGACCTTGGTGTGAAACCAAAATAGGTCTGAAAATGAGATCTCTATGTAGAAGAATGTTTTGCACTGTTGTAAGCATGCTGCACATAACACAAATGTTCATCCCAAAGTTTGGGATGCTTGCTTCAATAGCCTCTAAGTGACTGGATCACTGTCCTGTTGACTACTTCTGTTTGGCCATCTGTCTGTGGATGAAAGGTTGTGCTTTTCTTCAGTTTGGTGTCCATCAATTCCCACAGACTCAACCAAAACTTCCCAAAAAATTGGGTGTGTCGATCATATACAATGGAAGTGGGTAATCCAAAATGAACCCATACATGCTGAAAGAAAAACTTTGCAGTTTGTTCAGCTATAATATGTTTATTACAAGGTATCAAAATACACATTTTGCTAAACCTATCCACAACAACATATAAATAGTCATGACCTTTCCTAGATTTAGGCAGTCCTCCAACAAAGTCCATGGAAACACTTTCCCAAGGATGAGAAGGAACTGACAGTGGAGCGTACAAGCCTAGTTTTCTATTGTTGGGCTTGCTTTTAGCACACATGGTACACCCTCTTACATATCTAGAAACTATCTCATTCATTTTTGGCCAATAACAAAACCTTTGCAGTTGTGCAACCGTTTTACTTACCTCAAAGTGACCTGATATTAGAGAGGTGTGTGCTTCTCGAATTATCTTTACTCTTTCGGTTTGTGCAATGCATAGCTTCCCACAATAATACAAGAGTTGGTCCTTAATGTGATAATCCAATTCTTCTACTCGTTTGCCTGGACTTAAAGTTGCATATACATCTTTGAAATCTATATCTTCAGCATATTGTTCAATGTAACTCTCATGCTGTACTGAATTATGCTTAAGTATAGTGCATGCATTTATAACAGGTCTAGATAGCATATCTGCAACTTTATTGTGTATGCCCTTTTTATATCTGATGACTAAATGAAATTGTTGTAGAAAACCCATCCATCTATAGTGTCTCAAGTGCTGCAACTTAGTTTGGGAGTGTAGATATTGAAGTGGATGATGATCAGTATGTATCACTGTCTCTTTTCCCATTAAGTAATGTTTCCACTTTTTCACACTTTGTACTAATGCATACAATTCTTTATCATATGTGGGATAGTTAATTACTGCAGAATTAAATGTCTCGGAATGATAACATATGGGTTTACCATGCTGCATCAACACTGCTCCCATGGCATAGTCACTGGCATCCGTTTGGATCTCAAATGGTATTTGAAGATCAGGCAGTGCTAGTACTGGTGTTGTACTAATCTTTTCTTTCAAAGTGTCAAAGGCTTTCCGCTGTTTTCCTCCCCACTGAAACACCTTGTTCAATCTTGTTAAAGCATGTAAAGGAGTTGCAATTAAGGAAAAGTTAGAAATGAACTTTCTCCAATATTGTGCTACTCCTAAGAAGCTTATAACTTCTGTAGCAGATTTGGGTTTAGGCCAGTTTACAATGACTGCCACCTTAGAGGGATCTATCTTCAATTCACCACCCCCTACTATATGACCCAAATAATTCAAAGATGTTTTGACAAATTCGCATTTTGAGAGTTTAACATAAATTTTTTCTCTTTTCACAACATCTAGTGTCTGCTTAACATGCTTTAAATGTTCTTCCCATGTTTTGCTAAATATAAGAATGTCATCCAAATATACAATAACAAAATCATCAAGAAAAGGTCTGAGTACATAATTCATTAATCTCATGAAAATAGCAGGAGCATCAGTTAAGCCAAAAGGCATAACCAACCACTCATACAATCCCTGCTTTGTTTTGAAAGCAGTCTTCCATGTATCTTATTCTACGACTCTGACCTGATGATATCCACCATGCAAGTCTAACTTGGAAAAATAAACTGTTTCTTTCAATTGATCTAATATATCATCTATGCGAGGAAGGGGAGAACGATTTTTTATCGTTATCTTATTCAGTGCTCGGTAATCAATGCACATTCTCCACGAGCCATCTTTCTTTCTCACCAAAATGATTGGAGACCCACATGGTGATGTGCTAGGTCTGATGAATCCTTTCTCGAGCAACTCCTGCGCCTGCTTCTTGATTTCTGTATTCTCTAAATCAGACAACTTGTACATTCTGATGTTAGGCAATGGAGCATCTTGCTGCAAATTGATATCATGCACTATTTCCTTTTTGGGTGGCAGACCTTTAGGTTCTTGAAACAAGATATCATATTTGAAACAACTTTTTCGAAATTAGCTTGTTGTTTAGCATCACATCCCTCAAATACATTGGTTTTATCAGGTTTCTTTTCCTTTACAACCATCAATAAAAATTGTTTGCATGAATTTACAATTCGTTTCATCTGCCCTGAGTTTATAAGAGTATAGTTATTCTTGAGCTTATGAGCTCTTACAAAGTATTCGATTCCATCTTTAACGAGTAGATACTTGTTCTCAGCTCTATAGAAAATAGCTTTTCTATCATACAAGTAAGGATTTCCTAAAAAAATTCCATATATATCCAAAGGAATTATATCTAACTCAACTTCATCTACAAATGCTGACCCAAAAGAAAACTTAAGTTTACATTGTCTAGTCACTTGTAGTTGTGCTTTATCACTTAACCAACCTAATGGGTATGGTTTCTTGTGAGTTGTAGTCAGTAATCTCAACTTCTTTACAATTGCTTCAGAAATTAAATTTACGTGTGAGCCACTATCAAACAAAGTATCAATCTTTTGATGCTTGGAAATAACTCGAATATGGAAAAGCTCATGTCTTTTTCTCTCATTTTCCTCATCATTAATAGATTGTGCAGAATAAATAGTAGATGCTTCAGAATTTTTACCTTGTATACCTGTGGCTGCAATGGTTGTTTCATCTCCTAAGTCCGACCCCAAATCTTTCTGAATAGCCGCAACAGTCTTCTTCTTCTTGCCCTCGAACTTCTTAGGTCTCAACTTCGGATGCAGAATCCAACAGTGCTCATCATCATCCTCATCCTTCTTACAGTGAGTGCATGAAGACTTGCTTTTCTGTGCAGTGTTGGCCTTCCTCTCTTTCCATTTTTGTTTTCTTTTCTCCCTATTCTTGCTTGCAAGGGGGTTGGATGATCCTCCAACTTATGGGTTTCCATTCTTTCCTCTAGCATCTAGATGCGTAGCTTGAACAGATACCTCATCTATACTAGTGGGATTAAACATGAGGATAGTGTGTCTCATGTAGCTATGTAGACCACCTATATAATTCAACAAATTCTCAGGTGAGTCTAATGAAATTCCTAGAATCAAAGCTCTCTTCCTAAATTCTTGGGTGTAACCCTGTACACTTTGCCCTTTCAATTGGAAAAGAGTTTGTCAGCTCATCATGGTTTGTTGCATGTAATCTAGTGGATAGAACTGATTTTTTATTGCAGAAACAAATTCACTCCAGACAACAAAAATCTTACCATGTTTCTTCATGTCAGCTTGTGTCCTGCCTTCCCACCATAACAAGGCAGTGCCTCCGAGGCGTAGGCTGGTTAGCTGAATCTTACTCTTGTCTGAGTCGATACTCTGCACTTTACAATAAACATCAATTTGTCTAATCCAATTATCCAGCTTCTCTACATTCAACTCTCCATCATATATTGGTAAATCAAATTTAACATCTAATTTGATCAAAGATGTCTTCTTTTTACTTTCAGGGCTATTAGGAGGTGTGAGAATTTTTTCTTCTTTCCCTTTACCTTTAGAGTGGTTATGGAAGAGAGACTCTTCTCCTTTATCTTGCTTGGAGCCTGATGAGTCCTCATCTTTATGTTTCCTAAAGTCCCTATACATTTCCTCTACTATGGACCTCATGGTCAGGAAACTATCTATGAATAGAGGGTCTAGCCCCAAGGGATTTTCCTTTGACATTTTCTTCTGAGGATAGACTCTTCCAATTTCCGGGTTAGTATCAACCAACTCTCCTTCTCCTAGTTTAAGCTTTGATCTAGTTAGCATTCAACAACAAAATCTAGCACAAGCTTGTCTAACCTTAAACAACCTAATGCTCTGATACCACTTGATCTGAAAATCACTCGTCAATTATCTCAGCTAATTAATGAAGGTATTACAGACCCATGTGTCAGGGTGTGCCTATGTTATTTTAAACAACAGATCGATAAGATTGCGAAATACACAGGCACTTGGAACGGTAAGAGAAACACAGTAAGAAAATACAAAAAAACACAACAAATTTAATAAGGAGTTCACCCAATCCTCTTGTGCTACGTCTCCTGGTCCAGTCTTCAGTGGTGGCCTTTTCTATTATGTCTTAAAGCAGAGATTTTACAATAAGGAGCTCAATTTGAGTCTCACTTAACAGAGAATGATCAGTAGGGTTGTGCTTGGATCCCCCAAGTCTCTAAAGTACACAAACTCCCCTTATTGAATCTCGACCTCAACTGGTCTTAGTGGTATGAGTCCAATTTGGTACTCAATAACGGATAGGTATACACAGAGGAGTTGCTTGAACCTCTCAAGCCTTCTCTAGAGTTCACAAACCCTGAGACTCTCTCTGTTTTGTCTACTCGATGTTGCCTTTGCTCTGCAATTCAGCTCGGCTTCTCTGTTCTCTGCAATTCAGTTCTTTCTCTATTTTTTTCCCCTCTACTCTTTGTTTGTTCGTGGCTTAAAGCCCATCTGCTCCCTGACTGTTCGTTTCCTCTTCCCGGCTCTTTGGATCGCCTACCTTGGTCCGCTGGAATTACCCTGCTCTACGTCATCATCATTGTGTAACGCTGCACAGAGAGGTGGCCACATGTCACCTTACGAACTGAGTGTCAGTTTTCTTTAAACAGTCGTTATTTCCATTACTCCAGGATTTGCCCGCGAAACTGATTCTTTTGCCAACTCATTGGTCATGCCAGACCTCAGATCTTTATGTGCCTCAGTCTATTTCCCCATCAAATCCGGTCATCCATCGGGTTAATTCTCCATCGTTGATATGGAGCCTCCAAATCCTACGGTCTCCGTCTATATCACGCAGGTAAGTTGCTCGACTGTTACTTATGCGATGTAAGCGGTTTTCTCTCTCATCCGTTGGACACGCGTCGCTCGATGTGTGGCATCGCGTTGAATTCAGCGAAACCCGCTTACCCCTCGAAGTGCACGCGATATCTTGTCGGTTTTGGGTGCGAGACCCACCTTCTGACGATTTCGGCGATTTCGATGCGGTTCTATGCTTTTCCCCTGTGACCAAGCGCTCGAGGCTTTCCTTCATTGAGAGTTTTGCCTTGCGAATCGCGTATCAGAAACTGCTTCTGTTTCTAGATCTGGGCTTCCGATTGCCAATTTGTGTTCATGCATGGTCTCCATGGGCCAACGGTCAGCACGCTTTGATCGAGGGTTCTCGTTGTTCCACGCTGGCCACAAATTGCCATTGTCTAGAGGTCATGTCTAATAAGCTCGTTATTCATAAGACTTTGAAGGCTGACATAATTTGAAACAGTCATGGAAATGTTTAAGGATCCAATTCGGATCATCATCAACAAAAAAACTATGTGAATATATAAATCCCGCCCCATATGCAATGCTTGAAATTGCCCTTCTGCCATAGCGTTTTGTATGTGTAGGCTCAGCCCATCCATAGCCAAAATGAAGAGAAGTGGAGATAATGGGCAACCTTGTCTAAGATCCCTCCCCAATTTGAAGAATTCCAAAGGATAGCCATTTATAACAACCGCATAATGTACATTTGATACATAGGCCATAATCCACTCCGCAGGCCTGACTTGAATACCAATTTTGTGAAGGACCAGCCTCAGGTAGCCCCAATCAAGATAATCAAAATCTTTTTGAAGATCAACTTTCATAATAGTAGCGTTTAATTTTTTATGATGGATAGAGTGCATACATTCCTGCGCAATTTTTATGATGGATAGAGTGCATACATTCCTAGCCAATCACCACTGCGTTATGGATTCCTACCAAGGCGTTGCTCGAATCCCTTTTTTTTTAGATTAGATAATAAGAGTGTTCAATCTATTTGGAGTGATTGAATTTTTTATTTTATTTTTATAGTAGAAATAGATTTAACATTATCAAAAACCTCTAAACGTCACAAAATTTTGAAAGTAAAACCTAAAATTCCAAAACCATATACAAGATTTAGAATTTTCATAATTTTCTAAATGAAATTTAACCCTTATTAAACTACGCTATATATTTCTACCATGATTAGATAAGTGGGTTAGTATAATCGGATTAAGTGGGTTAATCACCGGGGCTGATTAATGGGTTCTTATTCCACAAGTAACTATTATACAATCACTGTGGGCTGAGCTTGTTTAGCCTCCGCTTGCTTTTTATGGTTTGTTTTTTAGATAATTTTTTATGGGTGTTGTTTATTTATTAAAAAATTTGGAGTTTTTGTCAAATTTAGTGAAAATAATTGTGATTAAATTTTAATTTGTATTATTTAAACTGATTTTTTTACTATATTTACGGATTCAATACTCTAAAAAAAATTAGAACATTTTTAAATTGTAAAGAATTCAACCTTCAAACTTGTAATTCCAATAAATCCCCATAAAATTTTGAGCAAATTAACAAAAACAAAAAAAACATAGGCAAAATGTTCTTCCCAACTGTGATTATTCAAACAATAAAAAAAACAGAGGCAAGATGTTCTTCCAAACTGTGATTATTCAAACAATATTCTTCACACACGTTGACCAGCCTGCACAACACGAACTCATAAATATATGACGGCCTTCTGCTCCTCCGTAGTTTCTGTCATTATTTATTAATTTATTTTTGTGTAAAGATATAGAAGTTTATTAAAAATGGTATCCAAACAAAAATCTAGTCAAAAAGTAGAGGCGTGCATTGAACCTTTTGGAGCTCTAAATGTCCCCAATTACATAATTTTGCATTCTTATTCCAGTAGTGCCTGAATTCCAAGCAATTTCAGGGACCAGAGGAAAATAATATTTTTATATCCAATAAATAATAAAATAAATATCCATTAATGAAATAAGCGTCCATTTAACTAGCTTAAGCTAAAAGCAAATAGCAGCAGTTAAGAATAGTAAAGAAATAATTATAAATTTAATAAATAGATGAATTGTAAAAATAGAATCGAGTTAAAATAATTACTAAAAACAGATTAAAATACATCTCTGTTAGATAATTCGACTTCCACCACTTTCTTCATGATGATAACAATCCAAGTTACATCACGAAACTAACTTCAAAACTAGGTGGGTATGAAATAGTCGTCCCACAACAAGAAGAATATTTAGAAATCTAGGTGGGAATTAAAAAATAAATTTCAAAAGCTGGGTGGGCATTAAATAGTGATCCCACAACAAGAAAGCTTAAAAATCTAGGTGGAAATTGAAAAATGGTGTTCCCACGGCAACAAGAAAACCTCACGCTTTTACGGAGAGAGAGAGTCAAAAGTAGCGAGGGAGAGTCGAAAGTCGTGTATATACCGATAAGCCAAGATCAAACCTGGGTGAGCAAATCCCCAAAGCCAAATTCTAATATTGAGGATATCCTCACGCTTTAACGGCAAGAGAAAGAGTCGAAAGTCGTGTATATACAGATGAAGCCAAGATCAAACCTGAGTGATCAAATCCCCAAATCCAAATTCTAAGATTGAATATCCTCTAAATAATATGATTAGAAGAAAAACTATCAGACAGTTGACAATTCATAAGCGTAATTATTTTGATTTTTTGTTTGGATTTTTTTGATATATTTTTGGAGACGTTTATCGAGGGGGAGGAATTGCTCAGAGTAAAAGTGGCTGGAATTCAAGCAAAAAAATTTCAAAAATTCTTGTAAAAGCAGTGTTTGAATCGTGTTTTTAATGGTGGAAATGGATTCAACACCATCAAAAACATCTAGGACACCTAAAATTTTGAAGTTTAATAACTATAACTTGGATTTACAAAAATATTTGCCGCATTTTCTTTAAATATAGCTGGAATTTCCATAACTTTCAGGGCAATTCCTCCAGGTAGTTAGACTACGACTATATTTCTCAATTGATTAGTCTCAAATTTTATAAGTTTGCTTAACATCTTAATTCTATTTGGTTTCTAATCAAAATCCAAGTTTTACAAATAATAGGTTAAGATAATGTGATAACACTATAAAGATAAACAGTGAATAATTCAATAAAGTGTAATTTAATATTTAGACTATTTTTTTTCCCATAAGAAAAAATCATAATTTCATTAAAAAAAGAAAATTACATTCTGTAGATGTTGGTGCATATGCAGTGCATGATCATGTCATGTATAAACAATATTGTTGCCTTTGATCCACCCACGGGGCAACAATAATAAACAAAAACACTATAAACCATATAATAATCATACTGTTACCAAACAAAAACACTATAAACCATATAATAATCATACTGTTACCATGTTCAGTGTCAATATATACATACAAAAAAGGTATGTGCCTAATCAAAACATAACCAAAACAAAATCATGAATTAAACTTGTAGATACATGAATGGCCGATGATAATATTGGTAGAAAGCTTCCCCATGGTGCTCTGTAATCAACCAAATGCCTGGCTCCCCGAGTGTAGCCTCTTTGAATAGGCTGTCGGCAGCTCCAGTCTGCTCCCTGTAAATATGTGAGCATGTAAAAGTGCCAAAATATGAAATCAATCTCAAAGTTTCTTCCAAGATGTGATTTAATGCAAAAGTAGAACATCTAGATTTCCTGTTCAGCAAGTCACAAATAATTTTTGAGTCCCCAAATAATTGTATATCACTGCAGTTTTTCTCCAAAGTGAAATGAATGAGATATTTTGCGGCAAGGAGCTCACTTGAAATGTTAGTGAATCTTTGGAAACCTATGAGCATGCTATAAGAATGATGATGGTTTATATGAAGTATAGCCTCCCCCCCTCCACAACCTTGCTCTTGTGTTGCACCATCGAAGTAAGCCCAAGGTTTGTTATAGTCTATTTGAATAGGAGTGGGAATGCAGGTATTACGTGGGGGAGGATCATCCGGAATGAGGGAGAAATCGGCCTTCAGTACAGCCCAGTTCGACGCTTTGTCCTGAAAAATTATACAGTTTCTAGCAATCCAAATAGTCCAGCAAATCAAAAGGGGGAGGTTCTGAAGCTTTTGCGATGATGAAGTGTTGAACTAGGACTGATAGGTCGCAAGAATAGTATTGCTAGCCCAATTTGCAGAAGGGGCGATGGGAGGGAGGATAAGATTCCACAGGTTACAAATAGCCATACATTCCAGAAATAGGTGGGAAGTACATTCATTTTCCTTTTTGCAAAAGCTGCACCAATGGGGACCATAATGTGCTCGTTTGAGGAGGTTTTCACTAGTTGGGATTTTGTTCCGTAGGATGGTCCACATTAAAAATCTAGTCCTAGGAGGAGCCTTAAGCTTCCAGAGATGTCTCCACCAATCGGCGAGCATCAGAGGCTTCCTTGGTGCCGAGAAAGTCAGATATCCTTCTTTTGGCAAGTACCTTCCATTTTTTGAAAGAGCCCATATAATCTCATCGTCACCTTCAAGGATACAGATGTGGGCATCTGCGAGGGCCTGAGTGTAGTCCTCCCAGTACTGTGTCCAAATAGGAGGAATGTTTAAATGATGAGCAGTTTCCAGGCCCATTGGAGGAAAGAGGTGTTCTCCGAGTCTACAATTTGTGCAATATAAGAAATGTTATGTCATTGAAGATGTTGAATGAGATCCATAGGTAGGCGGTGCATGTCCCCACATCCCACCCACGGATCGAGGCCGATGTGAATAGTGTGCCTAGATTGAAATCTCCAAGTGAGGCCCTCTCTGATAGGGTTCAAAGCTTTTAGGATAGCCTTCCAGATAATAGAGATGTTTGTGGTACTTACGTGAGTTCTTCTAATCCAGTCCATGATGTGCATTGGAGCAATATATTTGGCATATGTAACTCTTATCCAAAGGCTATCTGCTGATACTAATTTCCAACCAAGTTTTGCAGCAAGTGCTAATGAGAAATCTTCTAACTTTTTTAGGCCCCAAACCCCCATGTTTTTGGTAGGTTCAGAGCCTCCCACCTAACCCATGCAAAAATCTTGCCCTGTTTATTCCCTTGCCAAAGAAATCTGCAGCAGAGGGATTATATTCTAGTGAGAATGCCTCTGGGTATCCAAGCCAGGGACATCCAATATACAGGAGTGGCCTCCAGGACACTTTTAATTAGAGTGAGCCGTCCTGCACGCGGGATGTATTTGAGATACCAGGTATTAAGTCTTTTCTCCATCTCGGAGATGAACCAAGTCCAGTCAGCGATTTTGTAGCCAAGTGGCTTCAACTTGTAACCCAGATATTTTAATCCATTAGATAATTGCAACTGAGTGAAATGGAAACGTTGCAGAGCAAAATAGATCTCATGTGGAGTACATTCAGCTGCTGTTAATGTGGACTTCTTGTCATTTATGATCAAACATGTTGTCGCTTGGAAGAGGGAGAAATTTGATTTGATGATACTAATGTCCCCAATACTACCATTAATAAAAACCAAGATATCATCTACAAAGAGAAGATGAGTCAGGATGCAAACTTCTGTTATCTTTATACCCTTTAATCTGCCCCTTCAGTTCTCTTCTTTGATGAGATTGTTGAGTCCTTCCATAACAAGCAGGAACAGCAAAGGCAAGAGAGGACATCCCTGTCTCAGTCCCCTTTCAGAAGTAAAGAAGGGAGAGGCACTTCCGTTCACCAGAATACTAAAAGGGATGTTAGTAATGAAACTCATGATCCATTTGATGAATAAGTAAGGAAAACCTAAATGTGTTAACAACATTCTAATATAAAGCCAATTTACCCTGTCGAAAGCTTTTGATAAATCGACCTTCATAATCATACCTTTGCCACGCCTTAAGTGTAGAATATGAATTACTTCCTGATCAGTACCTACAGCTTCATGGATCTGTCTGTCCTGTAGGAAGGTGAATTGTTCCAGAGAGATATTATTAGAAAGAATAGGTTTCATCCACTTTGCAATGATCTTAGCTATGATCTTATATATACAGTTGCAGAGATATATGGGACGAAAGTCCTCGAATGAGTCTGGGTTGTCTTTCTTCGGAATGAGTGCAATGAAAGTAGAGGTGATTGAGGTTTCAAGATATCCTTTGATTCTCGAGTCCTCAACAATTCTGAGCAGGTCTTCCCCAATGATGTCAAAGAAAGTCAAGTAGAATTCAATCGACCAATCATTAGGACCCAGACTTTTATCCTTTTTGAACCACTTTAAGGTGTATTCCAATTCCTCCAGAGAAACTGCCTTTATTAATTCACCTCCCTCCTCGGGATCCACAAATCTGGGGAAGAGTTGTGTAACCCTGATTATTTCAGCTAAGTTGATATCCCTGGGGGCACTGTATGTGCTTTTGAAATGAAAGGAGGCAAGTTCAGCAAGTTGTGGGAATGTATTAACAGTCTGCCCCTGCTCATTCTGTAGCTGCCAAATGGTATTGATCGCCTTTCTTCCATTGGTGAATTTGTGATAGAATTTTGTGTTTTCGTCCCCTTCAAGCATCCAAATGGCTATGCTTCTTAGGTGCCAGGGTTATTCCTTATCCTTGAGGAATTTTTCCCTTTCAGCATAATGAGAAACCATCATTTCCTTATGTTTCGTCTGAGGTGTATATTCCTCCAAGATCATTTTCAAATGCAACAATTTCAGATTCAATCCTACAGAGAGTTTGATCCTCCTGTACTCTTTTGTTATGTGCCCAAAGTTTGGACATTCTCTTAAGGATTGTAAGATTGTGTATAAATCCTTTAGTATTGTCTTCTCTCCTCCCCGGGGGGTTAGCCTTCCAGAAATCAGTGACCATTCTTTTATAGGAGTCATCCTTGAGCCAGACAGAACAGAACTTGAAGGGTCCTTTAGGTTTTGTCTTCCCTCCATCAATTTCCAAGTAAATGGGTAGGTGATCAGAAATCCCACTTGTACCTACCCAGTGTCTGATATGTAAACCCAAATCCATAACCTTTTCTTTGACAAGGAAGCGGTCAAGTCTACGAGCCAAACGGTCTTCCCCAGTCCTGTTGTTCCTCCATGTCGCTTGGGGCTTTGCAAAGGGGATGTCAATCAGATGGTGAGCATCCAATTCATATAGAAAGTAATCCGAAAGGGAGTCTTGTTGTGCCCTGTGCCCCTAGGATTCAGAATTTCCGATGGAAAAATTAAGGTCCCCACCAAGGACCAAGTGGTTAGTCAAAAATAAATCAGAACTCAAGAGGTTCTGCCAACAAGATGGTCTGTTCTGTCAAGGCCCATAAACATTATATATCCAAAAATTCATCCCCAGATCAGCAGATCTGATATCTGCTCCAAGATGGCCCAGACCACCCCAGCAATTGAGCATCTTTATGGTATGGGAGTTATAGCCCAAAGCTAATCCTCCCGACCTCCCATGTGCATAAAGTCCAATAAAATTCCAGCTAGGAAGCATGTTTTGGAGGGACTATAAGATGTCTAATATAGGTCCCAGTGTTTCTTGTATGAAAATAATATCAAGCGGAACATTTTTTAGCAAACGACGAAGAGCTAGTTTTTTGTCCGGCCTAGCCAGCCCTCTGCAATTTTAAGAGAAGATCTTCATGGAGGGGGGCCAGGCTGGGATTCTCTGGCTCTAAGCGTCCCTGGGATGGTAGATTGAACCCCCAAAGCAATCTCATCTTCAGAAGTGCCTTGGGCTTTAGATAGATTGGAAGGTCGGCCCCTGTGGAGTTTAGGGGGAGGGGGAGGGTGGGGTATATCAAGCCCAACATGGTCCTGGGCTTGTCTCTTCGATTTCGAGCGAGTCAAGTACCTCCCAGGTGGGGGGACCTAGAAGGTAGGAGTAGTTGTTGGGAGGTGAGAAGGAGTAGTCAAGGAGGGGGCAGATGAGAAGATGGGGTTGGATGTAATCAGGTAGGTGAGCAGAGCGATGAAAGAGAGGTCAAAATCTAGACCCAATCCCAGATGTTCAAGGGATGGGCTCATGACAAGTAGATCAGAAAAATAGCTTGATAAAATGCAATTAATATGAGATGAGCAACGAGAGGAAACAGGGATGGAGGGAGGAATCATACCCAACGAGGGCAAGCCCTCACATGGCGATCGAGGTTGAGTAGGAGGAGGCAGTTGGGAACGGTTGGGAGGTCGCCCTCACTTCTTCGATTGTGGGGGTGTCACATTCTCTTCTGCTGACTGCCCGAGATCTCAAAAGCAACCGGGTTCTGTGGAATTGTAGAAGCCTATCTCTTAGGCTGAGCATCCTGAGGAGTATGCAAGTGGGTCGCATTTTCCGATGTCGAGGCCTGATTTTTCTTTTTTCCCAACAGGGGGCAGTCTTTATAGAGATTCCCTACCTTATGGCACCTCCAGCAACAAAATGGTACGCCCTCATAATCCAGTAGTTGTCTTTTGGTATTGTTCCTCCATCGGATGTCTATGTACTCAAGCAAGCCCTCTGAAAGATCCAGATGTACCAATATCCTAGCATATGCCAATTTCACCGAAGTCTAGTATGAATCATCAAAAGTGAGGTAAACACAAAGGGAATTCCCAATGCACTTGAAGACATCTTCTGTCCAAAAATGTAAGGGTAGTCTGAGCAGTCAGACCCATATAGGACTTGCATCGAGCCTCTCCCGCTCCAGGTCAAATAGGGGAGTCCATCTTCTGAAAAGAACAGGGGCTTGGTCAAGGTGCAAGACAATGGAAAGCACCCAGTTGGTATGTTCCAGACAGCAGAAATGCAATGCAAACCATCCTTTGACTAGTGTTTGTACCTTCAGGGTATCCTTCAGGATTTCACCCTAGACCTCCGAGACTGTTTGTTGTAATTTCACCACACTGTAGTGTCTACTGCGTACCCGACGGACTAGCACCTTTTTGGCAATGTCCATAGCGTCCAGTAATTTAATGTCCTTTGCAAAATTGAGGGGCACTGCACTGGCCCGAAGCTTTAGACCCCTTTTCTTTCTTGAAACCCAAGAAACCCCTGCAGCCAAAGTTTCCTGAGTCGAGGAGGGTTGAGAAAGTCCCGAAGAAGGAGAAACCCTAGGGCTTTTAGTCACCGCCTGCTGAATAGTAACGAAAATGCCAAAAATCAGTCCAATGCCCGTATAATGTCCCCTAGAGGGGGTCGAAGAGAACAGAGGAGCAGATGGTATCGGACCTAGGATCACAGAACCTTGGGGAATTTCTGAAGGAGGGGGCCTAGTCACCGCCAGAGGTGGGTCAAGGGTAGTATCACCTCTGAGAGAAGGGTAGATAGGTTTAGGCGGAGGGTCAATAAGGGTCGGGGAGCGCAGCGAGAGGGACTGAGAGATGAACTCGGGGGGAGAGGGCGCATCTTCAGGGAGAGAAACTGGCAGGATGCAAGGGTGAGAAAACGGTGGGAGAGCTTCTATTTCAATGGTAAGGTCAAACATGAAGGGGAATAAACCGGTAGCGGTGGTCCTTGTAGATGTCCATATGGGCACATCCTCCGAAGGATCCGCAAAGTCGTCGAGCTCATCCATAACTGTCGAGATTTGTTTATGACAACTCCCAGAAGAGGACAGAAGCACTAACAGTAAACGGTGAAGGTTAGTAAATGAGTAGGGAGGAAAACCTGTGAGGAAAGGAGTATACCGCAACAACAGGGGTCAGTCAAACAGTTACCCGGATCAAAAAACGTAGGGGAGAACAGAGGTTAAGTCACAGGTTTACGGGGGCAGGTGCAGGCGGACAACAAAGGATGCAGGTTGCAAGTGGTCGTGGCATCGAAACCCTAGAGCCGTCGTCATGGATCCCATTCTTCATTCAAGCATACGTGAATGCAAGTGTTATTCAAGGAAAATCGCATTTTGTAAATGACAGTGTTTCACACCTGGTAGAGAGATGTCTCTCAGTGTTTAATATTTAGACTATTTATTCATTCACATTTTGATTTTTTGTTTGTATTTTTTTTGGGATATATTTTTCGGTTGATTGGTCTCAAATTTTATAAGTTTATTTAAAAAAATTAATTCTAAGTGGTTTTGATTGAAAATCCAATTCTTACAAATAATAGATTAAGATAATGTGATAACACTATAAAAATAAACCCTTCGAAAAAAATGTCCATTGTATTATGTCTCAACATTTCACTCCAAATCCAAATGTACTTGGAGACACCTTCAACCCTATATAAGTCACAAGTTTCTGCTATATTTAACTGAAAATTACTTCAACGGAAAACTCATAATATATTAACTTGAAAAATCATGATATATCTAATTTGCAAATTATTTGACTTAACATTATTTCAACGGAAAACTCATAATATATTAACTTGAAAAATCATGATATATTTAATTTACAAACTATTGGATATACTTTGAAGTTATAATGGTAATCTATAAACTTGATTCAATCATAATCCATGGATTGATTCCAAGCCTAATCTAGATCTAACTTGCAAACTATTGGATATAGTCTTTGCTCTTTAGTGATAATGCAATTTATATGATATATTTAACTTGAAAATTCATGATATGTCTAACTTGCAAAATATTGAATATGCTCTTAAGTCATAATGGAAATCTATAAATTTGATTCCAATCTAGTCAATGGATTTTATTCCAACCCTAATTTAGATCTAACTTGCAAACTATTAGATATAGTCTTGCTCTTCTGGAGTGATAGTGGCAATTTATAAATTTGATCTCAGTAGAAGATTTTATTCTAGCCCTAGTCTACATCTAACTTGTAAATTAACATATATCTCTTATTCTTGATTATAATGACAACCAATAAATTCAATCTCGAAAAAAACCACTAGATTTGATTTAAGCCTAGTCTACATCTAATTTCCAATCCAATTTTACATATGAACTCCCAAATGCACATCTGTTGCAAATTATTGGATATAATTTTACGCTTGAGTTATAGCTACCATCAATCTTTACATCTAACTTTCCTAATTCACATCTATTGCAACTTATTGGATATAATCTTACACTTGAGTTATATTTACTTCTTCAAAATTATTCTAATAAATTCCTAATATTTTTCATGATTTAAAAAAATTAAATAAAAATTAATCAATTTATTAAATTTTAAGAGTTGGTAAATTTGATCTCAAATGTAATTCAAATTATTCTAATAAATTAAAAAATCAAATTCTATTTAAAAGAAATTAAATAAATATAAATAAGTAAATAATTTACTAATTTTAATTTATTTTGAATATAAATAAATTATTATTAATTTAAATTAAATTAATCATATATTAATTAAAAAAAAATCTATAAAAAGTAATAATTCATAAATTTTCAATGAGAGGATGGTTGAGCAGAGCAATTATAATATCCCCATTTAGTGTCAAATCCCCAATTCATGGATGATTATAATCTTCCCATTTAGACTCAAATCCCCATTTGCCCGAATGATTATAGGGTAGATATGAAAAAGAGAAACATCCTTAACTTTATGTGGACAGGTTATAGGTTCCATTTTCATTGCTTTAAGATCAATCATTTGTTTCTTACAGTCTCATTCTTAAACTATATTTTCATTCAGTAAAGAAAAAGAGGCCAGGCACTCACAATTTTCTAGGCCGGGCACTTGCAAGGCTCTTTGCTTGCATAATCACCAGATGCTTCCTCTGTCGCTGAGACTTATTCTGAGTTCTTGTTCATCATGTTTGGAACCCTGTCCCTCGCCCTATTGGGGATCGAGGTTAGTTGTTGTGGTGGGGAGTGGCCATTCCATTTTAGACTTCCCTGCTCTCTGCGCCTATTCGCTTGTCAAAATATTGATAGCGCAATGTATGTAGACTTTCTGAGTCGAGTAAGCGTATAACGCACTCAAGCCACACAAATTCCCATGCTCTACTGCTAGACCGATGTGAACGAGCCTGATTATTGTTGTCTTGATCCCCAATGCCTTGATGATTATTGTTTTCTTGCCGACTTATTGTTGTCTTGATTATTATGGTTTTCAATCAATACATTAACGATGATTATTCTTGTCAAATCTTTTTTTATTATGGTTATCTTTTTTTTTTGTAAGTAAGCATTTGTATTAAGAACAAGAAAATAATGTACAAAAGGCGCTGCCCGGGCTGACTAGAGCCCAAGGCATAGCAGAGAACATGACAGCAAGACCAAAAGACCTCCTACAGAGCCCCAAAGAAACGGGGGAGCCGGCAAGGATGACAATCCACCTCGGCTGAAAGGAGAAGACAAGAAAAGAGCAGAGATACACAAGAAGCTAACAGACTGGCGAGGAAGAAAGAGCATTACTGGGGATTCAACCCAGCTTGAGTGGAATCCTCAGTACGACCCTTTTTTCCTTTCTTCTTACCAACTTTAACCCATCCAATTTGATCCTGTATGGATGGCAGAACAAGCGTACCACGCTGAGCTGACGGAGAGATCTCCTTGTCCGAATCCGAAGGAGATGTCTCAAGAGTTTGTTTCTGTGAAAGAGGAGGGGCCGAGGGCATCTCAGGACCTGTTGGAGGCGAGTCCTGGGCAGGCGAAGCCTCCATCCCGTCCTCATTTTCTTCCTCTTCATCAGAGCTGGAGCTGAAGTCATCCATGGGAGGCGGATCACAAGGCTTCCATCTTTTGGACTTCGGCTTGGGAGCAGACTTTTTCTTTTGGGCTGGAATCGCTGGACACGAGCCGTGGAGGTGCCCTGTAAGATGGCAGTTCCTGCATCGGAACGCTGTATTCTCGTAGTCCAGGGGCTGAGTCCAATGGAAGTCTCCAATATTGAGAACGATCTGATCCGATAATCCTTTGCTCATGTCAATTTCTGCGCAGATTCTGGCGAAGGTGTAGATGCCTTTTTCCCCTCTGGAGGTGTCTGTGGCAAGATGGCGGCCTAACTTGTTTCCTATTCCTTCAAAAACAGCGAAGTGCCATAGATGAGCCGGAAGGTTGGGCAGTCTGACCCAGATGGGTAGTTTGGTGATAGTGGCTGTAGAGGGGTCAAAATCTGGGAACTAGGGGGTTAAAAACAGACCCGCTGAGTCCCAGAACCAAGGGCCCTCAGTTAAAGCTTTTTGATAGTCGTCATCATCAACAAAAATCACAATGAAGAAGCCTTTGGAGCAGAGCAGAACCTTGCAGTTGTTGGTCCACTTGGAGTGAACCCATTTGTAGAGATCTTCTGTGCGTGGCCACAGTCCATTGAACCTGCAAATAATGGCCTTTTCAGCAAACAGTTGGAATTGCCTGTCCATTGTTGGGTGCATTATTTCAATAGAAGGGGTTTCCTCCATCTTGTCCACCAAAAAAGGTTTTGGACCTTGGACTGGTGGAGCTGCATTCTTGGGTTTCCGGGCATGGACAGCATCTTTGTAAGAGAATGCTGCTGCTGAAGCTGAAGAAGTTTGACCAGCCGCCCCTCCTCTTAAACGTAGGGAGAGAATAATGGCAGCATTTCTTTGAATATTGTAAAAAGAAAGGGGCAGAAGGTCTTCCAGCTGTTTACCTTTGAAAAGTAGCCTCTGAGAAGCAGCAGGAATCCCTATCCTGAAAGCCAGTTTACGCTTGAGATCCTGCACATAATCCGAAGAGCTCACCCATTGGAGCAGGGATTTGCCTGAGAGGAGTGAAATGAAGATCTGGAAGGACTCGGAAGGCCTCTGATTCTGTTGTTCTCTGCAAGACTGAGGCGAGATGCGTTGTGGACTTTCGTCAAACATTTGCCATGCATCCTCCCTTCGCTGGTTTATTTCAGAGTTTCTAGTGTTAAGATTTTCGGGAAGTAAAAACAGGTTTCTTCTCCTTGAGGTAAACTCGGTAAGGGACCGAGACGAGGGAGCAGGAACCAACCGACAAGCCCAGCTTCCCGCCCTGAGAATAATCTGGGGAAAAGGGGGCAGACATGGGATAAATCTCAAAAAAGAACAGGAAACAGAGCCCTCTGGCTGAGGGGGCTGATTCTGATTTGTTAACATGAAGCCGTAACCGAGCATAGCGATACCCATACCTCCACTGGGCTCCTGGTAAGAACCAAAGAGGGAGAGGCCAGACGTGTGGAAGACACGGATGCTGAGAGCAGCTCCCTCACCGGCAGAGCTCTGCAGAGATAAAAACGAATGCGGCAACCAAAAAATAGACGGCCCATCGTTGAAGACCGAAACTGGGAGGGGAGGCGCCGCATGGTAGCAGCGATCCCAAGCTGTGTCCGAGCGAAGGATAGCAGAAATACAGAGAACCCTAGCCGCCGCCATCGTTTTTGAAAAAAACTTCCAATTGTTACTTTGTAGATATGGTTATAAAAAACATTCAGAGGAAAAAAACAAACAGGGATTGTATTATTATATTGTATTATTAAAATATAAAATCCAGAAGAAAAAAAGACAACTTTTTATTAGATAAAATCTAGTAGATAGATTAAATCAAAACATAGAATTTTAATGTTGTACATGTTCATCCATGTGTTCACGAAAAGACTCAAATAGACCATATGTTCAGCTTCGAGCATAAAAATTAACAAAAAAATCCTTTTTCCTAAGTAAGAAACCAAGACAGGTTATCTAGGCTGAATAAGTTTGTTGGAAGTACTACACACCTACATGTGGACACTTAGTTAGATCATGGGACTACATGCAAGATTCCTTCTGTATGATTTACTCCCTGATTTGCTCCTTTTTTTAACTCCACAACTAGTTAGTTCTTCTGCATGATTTACTCCCTGATTTGCTCCTTCTTTCACTCCGCAATTGGCTAGTTATCACTGGAACTTGTTGTAGGTGTTGAGTCCTCTCATTGACCACCACTATGGTGCATTACCTTGGGATATTCACCCAGTAATGCTATATCATGAGCATTGTAACCTATTTTCTAATGAATCATTCTTTTGTTCTTTCGATTTTCTTTTAGTGGTTTTGTTCTGCAAAGCTGTGTGTTCAACCTTTACTAGCTAGATTTATCTGTGCAAGTTTTCTAACACATTTACATGGTATAATAGCCCACAGTTTGCTAGATAAAAAGTGCACAAGTACCTTATTTTGCAGGTATTACAGCTTGGAGATCGAAGATCGACAGAAAAAATGGAGTTTCCCAAAGCATCGATCCTAACACCGTACAACTATCACGAATGGAAGGACCAAATGGCTCGATACCTTCGTCAAAAAGGGTTGTACAGGATTACCATGGCTGCAGAAGTGGAAGTGGAACCCACTTCAGCGATAGATAAATCCAAGTACCTCAACCGCATGGATGAGGCCCAAGGATCCATATGCATGTGCATCTCCCCAGAGTTGCAGTTTCATCTATTTGCCTGAAATACTCCCAATGAGATTTGGAAAAAGGTTGAAGAACTCTACGGGAAAAAAGAAGCAATGAAAGGACGTTTGCTCGAAGTGGAGCTGTTGTCATTGGATCCATGAAACTATGACAGAATTCAAGACTTCTTCACCAAATATAATGATCTATTGCTGCAACTCAAGGGTTGTGGAATTGACAAATCCAAGGAGGAGAGTTGCCACATTCTCTCTATTATGTCAAAGCTCGAACCGGAATACTCTGTCTTTGTGTCTACATTTCATTCAGTAAGGCTCGCAACAGGGAAATCCTACACTATGCCTTCTCTCAAAGAGTTCATGGAGTCCCTTACTTTTGAGCAAGATAAACTCATTGGCATGGGGAAAATCAAACCTCCAAAAGCGCATGCATTTGTTGTGCATGATGGCAGCCACAATAAAAATCACAGATCTAATTCAAATCAGAAAAATCAGCAGCAAAAAGACAAGGGAAAAGCGCATTCCCATCCAAAGAAGGAAGGGTACACCAAGCCCTTCAATGACTCCTCCAGCTCGTGAAATGAGAAAGGGAAGAAAAGAAACAAATGCACCTACTGTCAAAGAGGATTCCATCCAAAATCCTCTTGCATGAAGAAACAAATTGACTAAATGGCAGGAATCCTTCAAAAGCACAACCTTGGGGACCACATCCCTCAGGGCGCCAAGAAGAAAACTGAGGATCAACCACACGGGAAAGGTAACAATTTTCATGCTTTAGTTGCCATTGATTCTTCCCCTGATGCATGGATTATAGATTCTGGTGCATCACATCATATGGATGTTGCGAAAGAAGTCTATTCCTCTTTGGATGCATGCAAAAGACCTCCCATCCTCATGGGAGATGACTCACCTATTGAGGTCACCGGAAAAGGTAGAGTGGAGCTTTTACACGGAAGCTTTGAAGATGTGCTTCATGTTCCATAACTTTCGGTAACCCTGCTTTCAGTTTATCAGATCACTCATTCTGGCACCGAAAAGAGAGTGGAGTTCACTCCAGATGCAGTGAACATATATGACCTACATAGCAGCTCCAAAATTGCAACCGGTGAAGTAAACAATGGAGCTAGACTGTATACATTTTCCGAATTTATTGAATCTGAATCCTCCTTATTTCTTACACATGTTGATGATAGTAGTAGGCTTTGGCACGAGAGGTTTGGTCACTTAAATTATAGGGATATGTAGTAGCTAAGCAAGCATGAGATGGTGGAAGGCTTTCCAAATATCAGTTTCTCCAAAGGAGTTTGTGAATGGTGTGTCCTTGGCAAACATCCTAGAGAAAAGTTTGACACTGGCAAGACTCACAGAGCATCCTCTCCTCTAGATCAGATCCATAGTGATCTCATGGGGCCTTTTCCTCATCCTTCCATCAACAAATCAAAGTATGTGCTTACATTTATTGATGATTTCTCACGATTTACTTGGGTGTATCTTCTTAGGAACAAATCTGAAGTTTTTGCACACTTTGAAGATTTCAAAGCACTAGTTGAGACACAGTCAGAGAGAAAGATCAAAACCCTTCGTACAGACAATGGGGGGGAATATGTTAACACAACACTTCAGAACCTTTGCCTTCAGTCTGGCATACAGTTGCAGTACACGATTCCATACACTCCACAACAAAACGGAGTTGCTGAGAGAAAGAACCAATCTCTCAAAGAGATGGCTTCTTGCATGTTGCATGCTAAGTCACTGCCTCATAAGCTATGGGTTGAAGCACTTAATTGTGCTAACTACATCCAGAATAGAT
>APFE030968861.1:42195-87523 GCA_000404065.3 Pinus taeda
TTGGATTAGAACTATTTATTGTAGTTGTAGTTTATTTATTGTGGTTCATCCTCGATTGTAGTTCATCCTCGGGCAGAAATTTATTTTGAATATATTTTGAATTAATTATTAAAATTATTTATTGTTATTTAGTGTAGTTCATTTTTTAGTGTTGTTCATTTTTTAGTGTTGTTCATTTTTTATTGTGATTCATTTTCTGGTAGAAATTATCTAAATATATTTTGAATTAATTGTTTAAATTTTAAACTATTTATTGTGATTATATTTTGAATTAATATCAAAATTTCAAACTATTTATTGGAATTATATTTTAGATTAATTGTCAAAATTTCAAACAATTTATTGTGATTCATCTTCCATTATTCATGATTCCTCCATGTATATTCAAACCATTTATTGTGATTCATCTTCCATTATTCATGATTCCTCCATGTATATTCATGATTCCTCCATCGCATCTAAATTCCTCCCTGTATTGTGATTCATGATTCATCCTCCACACAAATCAATGAACATTTTTTAAAATTATATTAATCTACATCCACAAACAAGCTTAACATAAAACAAATCAATAAACATTTCTGGAAAATTATATTAATCTACATCCACAAACAAGCTTAACATAAAACAAATGTAGTTTAGAGGGGAAGCAAATGTTATGTTTTGTTAATGGTAGGATTTATCCACCAACCAACTTAACATAACTTAACATAACAAGCTTAACATAAAGTAAATGTTTATGTTAGGTTAATGTTAGGATTTATCCACCAACCAACTTAACCTAATAAAGAGAGAGGGGAAGCAAATGTTATGTTTTGTTAATGGTAGGATTTATCCACCAACCAACTTAACATAATAAAGAGAAAGGAGAAGCAAATATTAGGATTTATCCTGAACATTAAATAAAGTAAAGTTTTATGTCTTGTGTTTTGTTAATGGCAGGATTAAAGGTTTATGTTTCGTTAATGGTCGGATTTGTCCACCAACCAACTTAACATAATAATATGTTTTGTTAACGGTAGGATTAAAGGTTCTTAACATAATAATATGTTATGTTTTGTTAATGGTAGGATTAAAGGTTTATGTTTCGTGAATGGTCGGATTTGTCCACCAACCAACTTAACATAATAAAGAGAAAGGGGAAGCAAATATTAGGATTTATCCTGAACATTAAATAAAGTAAAGTTTTATGTTTTGCTAATGGTAAGATTAAAGGTTTATGTTTCGTTAATGGTCGGATTTGTCCATTAACCAACTTAACATAATAAAGAGAGAGGGGAAGCAAAGGTTAGGATTTATCCAGAACATTAAATAAAGTAAAGTAAAGGTTTATGTTTTGTTAATGATAGGATTTATCCACCAACCAACTTAACATGACCTAATAAAGAGAGAGGGTAAGCAAATGTTAGGATTTATCCTGAACATTCAATCGTAACATGACCTAATAAAGAGAGAGGGTAAGCAAATGACCTAGAGGGTAAGCAAATGTTAGGATTTATCCTGAACATTCAATCGGTAGGACTTAGATATCAAATGTTAGAAGTCAAGGGTCTACATAAAAACGAATGCCAAATCTGGATAATCTCTTGGGACTCTCAAGAATAACCATGAGATCATCAATCGGTAGGACTTGGGATAAGAACGAATGGAAAATCTTGATAATCTCTTAGCTAAAAGTGTTTGGCTGAAGTTTTATGTGGTTTTTCTCTGCTTATGGTCTCCCACGCATTCATAATGTGACGTGGATAAGAACGAATGGAAAATCTTGATAATCTCTTAGCTAAAAGTGTTTGGCTGAAGTTTTATGTGGTTTTTCTCTGCTTATGGTCTCCCACGCATTCATAATGTGACGTGGATAAGAACGAATGGAAAATCTTGATAATCTCTTAGCTAAAAGTGTTTGGCTGAAGTTTTATGTGGTTTTTCTCTGCTTATGGTCTCCCACGCATTCATAATGTGACGTGGATAAGAACGAATGGAAAATCTTGATAATCTCTTAGCTAAAAGTGTTTGGCTGAAGTTTTATGTGGTTTTTCTCTGCTTATGGTCTCCCACGCATTCATAATGTGACGTGGATAAGAACGAATGGAAAATCTTGATAATCTCTTAGCTAAAAGTGTTTGGCTGAAGTTTTATGTGGTTTTTCTCTGCTTATGGTCTCCCACGCATTCATAATGTGACGTGTATTCTGTTGGTTTGATGTTAAGTTTTACTGACAACAATTATATTATGCTTGTTGGCAGATTGTTCAATTATATTATTCTTGTTGGCAGTTTGTTCCAGCAAAGTCGTTTGCACAGGATGTTTGTAATCTGCTGCAGGTTTTTGTTGAAGAGGTCTACTCTGTTTTGTTATATCAGCTAGTCTCGGGGTTCATCCAGCTAAGAACGAATGGAAAATCTTGATAATCTCTTAGGAGGCCAAGAATAACCATCAGAACATCAATCGGTAGAACTTAGAATATCAAAATCGGTAGAACTTAGAATATCAAATATTGGAAGTCGAGGACTTTCGGATATCAATCGATAAAGAATAACCATCAGAACATCAATCTTTCGGATATCAATCGGTAAAGAATAACCATCAGAACATCAATCCGGTAGGGCTTAGAATATCAAATGCTGGAAGTCAAAGACTCCGGACTTAGAATATCAAATGTTGGAAGTCAAAGACTCCGGACTTAGAATATCAAATGCTGGAAGTCAAAGACTCCGGATATCACATGTTCGAAGTCAATCTATCAGTAGAACTTGGATATAAATGTTGGAAGTCGAGGGTTTAAGGTTAGATAAGAACGAATGGAGACTTCAATCAGTAGGATTTGGATATCAAAGGATGGTAGTCGAGGGTCTAGGGTTAGATAAGAACGAATGGCAATCTTTGATAATCTCATGGGAGGTTGGGAGACAAAGAATAACCATCAGAACATAAAATAGAATAATGTCATGTCAAGGCTCTAGATATGAGAGGGAATGGGATGGCATGAGAGGCCAAGAATAACCCTTGGAACAAAACATAAAATAATGCCATTTGAATAAAATTTCTTCGCATATTTCAATGTGTAAGTGCGACGCTTTGATGAGATAGTATTAAAAAAGCGAAGTGCATAAAGTAAGCGGTCCTAACATTTTAATGTCCCAATATGTCGCAGTTTATGAGAATGTGTAACGCGCTCATAATCGCCATAGTTGTTTTGTTATCTCCCACCTCCGAAGGTGGATCTATGATCTTTCTGATTATCAACTGATTTCGTTTCATTGCATATATTCTGGCAGTAACTGATACAGAACGCTCTAGCAATTCCAGAGCATATAAAAAATTCTCATATGGTACTTTTGCTTGTTTGAATATTTAAAATTCCAAACGCATCGGCAAAGAAATTGATAAACCTCAAACTCAAAACAAAGTTCCAAACCTTTGGTATAATCCTAGCGTACATATATTCATTGTTGCGCGAAGATCTTTCTGAATCTGACAAAGTTGTAGTTAGATAAAATTCATTGCACTGAATACAATACTTCTTCTTAGCTTAAAGATAGGCCCTTAGCTAGAGATTTCTCTGTAGGCACATTTGCTCGACGGCCAGATCTCAGAACCTATATTCTCGAGTTTCTGCTGTGAGACTGCGACCTAAAGATTCCTAGCTTGCTTTTGAGGTTAGGTTGCTACCTTAAGATTCCCAAGACACAAAATCTTAAGGTAGCAAGACACAAAATCTTTAATCAAAACCCCAAATTCATGCAGATTACTTGTAATTTATAAGCTCACCGGAGACCGAGAGAAGGGAATTCTACGAAGAATCAACAGTCGCATGCGCCTCGGGAAAGGAGATTGACGCACTGCTTGCGCGAAACCTCTGGTCAAAATTATCATATATTCCTCCAACAAACGTGCGAGTACTCCAAGTAGGATCATTTTCTGGGATCTATGAAAAATCAAACAAGAAAATTATGAAGCCGTATGAGCATTACGCCATGCAATTTCAACTTTCATGTAAAAATTAAAAAGAAAAACGGAAGGCTTACGAAACGATTGAAATTTCAGGAAAAACTGCTGAATTTAACTTCATTTTTTAATATTAAAATGAAAAACACAAAAACACTTTGGCCATAGACACTGCAAATACGCGAGGATTATTAAACTACCGAAATATCTTGGATTCATACTTGGTTTCCACTTTGATTTCAAAAAGGCGAAAAATACTAAACGAACGAAATATCTGGGAAAATACTAGATCCTAAAAAAATTCAAGAACATTTTCCAACCTTTTTAAAGATCTAATGACTTCAGGGTTTCAATAACATAAACTATTCAAAATCCAGCAGAACTTTTTGGGCATAAGGTAATTGTTTCACAAAATAAAGAATAAAAAGTTGAAAATAAAGATTCAGCAAAAGCATGGAACATCGGAAACCCCTGGCCTAAGATTTACAAGATTCCGACAGCGTAGACAGACAAAGCACTGTTCCGCAAGGCGCAATATCCTTTAAATATCGCTAAATTCAAAGAAAATAAAATGAAAAATTCGTAATACAACTCGCACTATTTGGCTACAGCCAAAAATAAACAGCGCCTGAGTCATCTGTGCCGACTCTCGCCGATAAAACAGCCAAACATGGCAAAACAATGAAGAAAACTGCAACTTCACCGACGTTTAATAATCCTGACAATTTGTCGCAAGAAAGAAAGAAAAATCAAACGAAGCCTCCAATTTCAAAGAAAGAGACCAAAGCTTACCTAATGCACAAAGAAATACTATTCGACAGGCTGAAACGGCTGAATAAGATTAGGTTTCTTCTTCATTTAAACCCTTTCTTTGCAGCATTGGAAATTCTGGAAGCCTCACTGAGCGAAATGTTAATAATATAAAATATATTACGGTTCCGGGGGCCGAGCCACCGTTTGACGACAAAACTATGTACTAATTAGTTATTTAAACTTTTATAATCACATCACACGTCTCACGGGATTTCTCGCGAAACTGAACGATTTGTTGCAGGTTGAGTGGAAGCCTGGTGCGGTTTCTTATGATTTGCCTTCGCTGTTGTCAGGCGACCGATACAGTATACCACTGACGTGTCATCTTAGCCCCTGGTTTTGTCTCCCCGCCTTTTCGGCGACTATATTGTGGGAGACGCCATCGGACCCGGACGACTCACAGGCATACAGATAATTTATTGTCACTTTTGACAGTGAGACTTGAAATTATGACCGAGTGAGTTGTATCGGACGTGGCGGATAAGGGGATGAGATGACGATAAAGATATTTCTATTAATATTTTATTTAGACTAAAATTGGAAGTGTCAGATAAAGATAAAGGTATACCAAAGAAAAAACAAATAGTGAATATTTTTTTTTTAATAGGCAAATATTGTTTAAAAATATGGGGTATAAAATATACGATAATGATGTGGTTAAGATGGAACCAAAATTTTGGTTTATTGGATTAAAGAAATGCATTATTTAGTTGGATTTAAGATTTTATTTTTATGTTCAAAAAGGTTAGAGAGAAGCTTCTTGATTTTATTATAATTTTGACATCATAAAAGGTTGGGAAAGTCAGTGTTGCAACAAAGATTATGAAATTGAGATCTAATGTGGTTGTACGCAGGGTACTCTAAGAGGAAGTGATTTTCATTCTAGATGTTCATATTCTCACAAAAATGGCAGATCGTTTCCATCCATGGTGTTTTAGGAACTGCCCAACTACCTATTTCATTAGGAAGCTCTTGAGAGTTCGTTCTAATCTTGGTTATATTAATTTTCTTCTTTTAGCTAGTTAAAGCAGAGATATACTTTTGATCTTCTAGTTATATTAATTTTCTTCTTTTAGCTAGTTAAAACAGAGATATACTTTTGATCTTCTAGGGTGGGGTTGATGACCTCTTTATAATATCTTAATTTTCTTTTAGTTGCAAAATCTTTCTCACACCACATTTTTTCTTTGAACTTAGAAGTAACAATATTTTTAATGTTATTAATGGTTTGCAATGCAACATTCTCGTCGATCTCCCAATGGTTTATTAGGCCCTTGTGTCTTTATACCAACCTTGTTTGAGCCTTAGGTGGTTTTGGCTGGAATTTAAAGCTAGCCTAGGAAGTCTATGGTCTCCTATGTTATTGAGTTTGTGCTTGTACAACAGAAGCCTAGTCATAGCTAGGCTCTTGATAGGGGAAAGACCCACTTCTATAAGGAGAATAGGATAGGGTGTATTGCTTTTAATTTTGGTGTTATATGTTATAAAACGCTTCTAGATTTGCTCAATCTTTCTCCAAGATTCTCTAGAGATGTTGCAACCCAAAACCTCACATCCATATAAGATAATGGGAGTGACTACAGTTTCAAAGAGGAACTTCTTTCTATCCCACATTATGAGGTTTGTCGTTTTACAATTATTTTCAAGACCAAAATAAGCTTTCCACCCCCCATTAATCATTTTCTCAATGCTATAGTTCCAGTTGAGCTTGTGATGAATATCAATTCCTAGGTACTTGTAAGAAGACACTTCCTCCAAGTTACTATTGTCATACATAAAATTAGCGTAAGTGTCCTTGGATTTGATAATCATAACTTTTGTTTTTCAGTGTTAACAGTCATACCCATGGTAGAGCAGAAATCCTTAAGAAGTCTAAGTTGCTTATCAAGATCCGATGGGCACCTTGTGAGAAGAACATTATCATCAGCATAGAGAAGAAGGATGATGACTATCCCAGCTAAGATCATGCCAGCACAACTTGCTTTCTCTAAACAACCTTCTAGCTTGTCGATGTAAATGCCAAATAGGGTACAGGAGAGAAGGCGACCTTGTTTAACTCCGATATTACACTTAATATCTTTCGACCACCCCTCATTACTCTTAACTTGGCAATTACATTCTCGTATAACCATATAGTGGCAGCTCTCAACTCAAAAGGAACCTTTAGCTCTTCTAATCTATTCCATAGGTTGTTTCTAGGAACCGTATCGAAAGCCTTTCTAAAGTCCACAAAGCAACAAAAGAGATTGGACTTATCATTGTGGCATTCCTCCACAATGATCCTAAGCGTAACGAGGTGGTCCGTTGTTGAGTGTTGCCTTCTAAAACCCGCTTGGCCTTTAGCCCTCTTACCTTCACTTTCAAGCCATATGGTCAACTTCTTTTCCAAAATAATACCATATAACCTGGCTAAGAGAGGGATGATCATAATTGTCTGATAATTAGAGGGGTTATTTGTATCCCCACTTTTAAAAATAGGGATAATGAGGCTCTTGAGTCCATGGTTTAGGGAACCCTTGCTTGACCGCTTGATTGAAAAGCTTGTGGATGTGGGGGATGAGGACAAGACCTCCAATTTTTAAGATTTCTGCCTGGTAACCTTCAATGTCTTTTGCTTTCCCATTTGCCAGGCATTTAACCCCAAAATCAATGTCTTCTAATGAGAAAACTTATTTCGTTGTGAGTAGGGTTTCAAAGTTATCCATAACATTTGGAGATTCATAAAGCTTTTTAAGATAGGAAGTCCAGTCATGTAAAGCAATTTTATTATTATCTTTAGTTTTCCTAATTAGAATCTGCCTCCAGAATTTCTTAGGAACTACCTTAGAGAGGTGTAAGAGATTCTCTTGTCTTTTAGGAATATACTATCTTTTTTACCTTTTAGTTAGGGCTTTGTATATGTTTATCTTGCCAATTTTAAGAGATTCATCAACAACTTCCTTAATTGCTCTCCTCACACTTTTACAATCTTTGTCATACCATGGGTTGGTTTTTTCTATTTCCTTTATTACTTGAAACTTTAATTGAGAACTTGTTAATAGAATATGAGAGGGTTGTAGTAAAATTATGATAAAGGTCTTGTATGTTGTCTATACTAGATAAAGGAAGCAAATTAGTTTTTAATTCATTTAGAAAGAGATCATTTTTATTTCTATCAAAGATTTAGTTCTTTTGGCTATAAGGATTATCTTCTATGGGATCTCTATGCATGACAAAATTGAGAGTAATAAGTAAAGGCCTATGATTAGTTTCAAGCTCGTGGTTGTTTAAGATGTCAAAATTTATTATTCCGTTGTATAAAGGGAGATCGGAAATAACATAGTCTACCACGTTGCTACCAAGCCCATGGATGCAAGTCATCTAGCTATAATTGGGCCACTTCTTTAGATCATTGCAAATTATGAGATCCTGAGCACTACAGAGCTTGACTAGCTCCGACCCAAACAAATTCTCCCTGAGGTCTTCAGAGCTCTTTTTGTACCGGCCAATTAGAGTAAGGTCTTCGTCTAACAAAAGAGGATTAGGATTGGAATGATTTCTTAGAAGAATAGCTTGGTTGCTTGAAGTTTGAGCATTAAAGTCACCCATTAAAAGGATATTACCTTCATTCCTTAAGCTAGAAATATCATTCTCTAAACCATTGTAAGGATTATTTTTATCTAGATTATTTTTCTTATAGAAGTTAGAATTGATGGGGGGGGGGATAACAGATTGCTATGTAGGTCTCTTTATCATTAATTTCAGTAATCTCTATCCAACTATATTGGTTGTAAGGGTCGTTTTTATAAATCCTAGCACGGGGGGAGATGTTCTTCTTAATGTAGCGAGTTATATCCCCAATGCCTCTACGGGAGGATCGCTTGTTCTAGGTAGACCATAGTGCAAAGCCATCTATGTTAGGGACTTTAGATTCTTCGTGCTCCCAAGTTTCAACAAGCAATATAATATCTTTTTTTGCTCAGGCCAGAATTAGACCTTCTATTCAACTAAATCAACAAAGAGGGTACATAATGTACATGATGGTATGTGCCACATGCGCACTCACATTACAAACCACAAAGCTTAGGAGTGGCTCCCTTGGAAATACGGGTAAAACAAGTACTGCAAATCTAAGCCCTCGATCCCCGTCCATGGAAATCAGCGGATTTGAGGGAAATCGGTCGACCTATATGCACCAGGATTACCCCCCGGAGTGGGTGATATTCACATTATACCTGGAGCCATGTGTCACTTGGTCAATGGCTTTACCGAAAATCTGCTTGAGGTTGAGCTAATGCCCGATTACGCAGGAAACTGTGGCAAAACCATCACGGTCCCACCACCAACCAGCCCGATCAACCTCAGCCTCAATCTGCTGCCACCAGATCCGACAGCGGTAATGGATATCAGCCGGACTAAATGCATGATAATTACCCACCCGATGAAGGCGGTATTCCTTATTTGTTTGGAGCCACGTGTTGCATGAACAATGGCATCAGAGGCAATTCTGAAAATCCACTTATGATAATGGGGACGCCCGATAACCCGGGCAACTATGGTAAAACCGCCACGGTCCTACCGCAAACAAGCACGGCCATCCTAATCCCTAGATCTACTTCCACCCGATTTGACGGCTGAAAAGGATATCGGGTTGAAGAGGTGCGCGGGAGATACATGTCCGATGAAGGTGGTATTCTCAACCTGCCAAGAGCCATGTGTAACTCCTATTATGGCATCAGAGGCTTTATGGTGAAACCACTTCCGGCACCATTGGGCTTCCGATAACTCTGGTAACGGATGCAAAACCACTCTTTTCTGAGGAGAAGCTCTGGAGCCACTTTCTGGTTTTACGCTCTTCCTTCTCTGCCTTCCATTCCTTTGCAAGGCCCAGAACTTAGCTTGTCTGTAATTTGAGCCCTTAACTTCCGTCATCTGAGATTTTTGCTAGCTGATTCCCCTTGGAGTTTTCGTAATGCTCCCTATCTTCACGTCCCAGAGTGCTGCAGTCCTCGCGAAGATGTCCAGTCTGAACAGACTCCCATAAGAGGCACTTGTTTCCTCTTGTGTAGATCACTCCTTCACTGGCTAGCCTGTTCGCCACTCTGTTGGCTTCTCTACGCACATGAACAAAGCTCAAAGTTCTAAGTGTTCTGAGGTGAGATTGAACTCTATGAAACACCTGTGAAAGTCTCCAGTGCCTTGAAACTTTATCTGGTGCTAAGCCAGTGCTTATTCTTTTAACCGAATTAATCATTAATTCTGAGTCTACCTCTATAATTGTATTGTGTAGATTGTAGTCTGTCAGGATTTCTAAGCCTTGCTCAATGGCCATGAGTTCTGCCATATTGTTGGTGGCCCTCCCCAAATGAATGTGAAAAATAAATTAGATATTTCCCTCTGCATCTCTTATGGCTCCTCCATAACCAACACCCTCTGGGTTCCCTTTTGAAGCTCCATCAATGTTTAGTTTCAGGAAGCCATGAGGGGGAGGTTGCCAAAAGGCTTTGTTATCTGTTCTGTGCCTTGCTTTCTTATTGGTATCTATTGTACCATAAGACTGAAGACCCAACTGTTCAAGGATGAGGATGTCTCTTTGAACATGGGGTTTCCCAGGAGGTTGCTTCATAAAGACTTTAACTGTTTCTCTGAGCTGATTTAGAATCTAAGCCACAATTCCTTGAGTTGAGCTTGATTTATTTTTGAAGATCTTGTTTTTGCGTTCTTTCCACACATCCCACATCAAGAAGCCTGGGATTAGTGTCCAAGCTACATTGACTGTTTCATTTTCCGATAAATCTTTCCTCCAATTCTTTAAAGTTTTCGTAATGACATTTTCCTTTCTGTCTGTTTGGTTGAAGGTAGAGGCTACCAGTTCCAGATGGAGGAGGTGACTCGCACATGTTGAGAAGGTGATCCATGGTCTCCTCCTGTAGATTACATAAATGGCACTTAGAAGGCCCTACAAAACCTCTTTTTCTAAAATTTTCCCAGGTCAGAATCTTTTTATGTTGAACTAGCCATATGAACATTTTGGTTTTCATCCAATGAGGATTTCTCCAAATGTTTTTCCAAGTCTTGTCAGGATTTGAATAGTCAAATCCTGTGATTATTCTCTTGGCTTCTTTGAGGTTGAAATTGCCTTCATTATTTCTACCCCATCTGAGAAGATCATCTGAAGTTGATGTTAAAATCTGTCTCTTTTCCAAGATCTCTTCAAGAATTTTAGCTTGGGTTCTCAAAGGGGTCCCTGCACTATAATTTGGGACCTTCCAGAATCTCCATTTCCCTTCCCCTCTTGACTGGTCCTAAAATTCACTTACTCTTTTGAGACCTTTATCAAAGGTGTCATTTTTGATGATGTCTAGACTATCTCTGCATAGATTCTATTCCTGCTGCCAGTTGTCCTCCCAAAACCAAGCCAGATTCCCATTTCTGATCTCCCAGAAGCTATGATTCTGAGCTAAAGTTTTGTTCTCCCATGCCTTGTTCCAAATATGAGAACCCCTGATGTGCCCCGACATTCGAATGTGGTCCTTTTCCTGCCAATTTCTTGCATACTTTTGTTTCCATAACTTGGTCCATGGATTGTTGGACACCTTTAGCCATCTCCACCAAAGTTTTTCCCTCGAGACCTTAGTTAGGGTGTCCAAGTCATGGAGACCTAAACCACCATGGGTTTTGGGTTTGCAGAGTTTGTCCCACGCTACCAGGGCCCATTTCTTTTTCTCTTCCCCTTTACCCCAAAGGAAGTTTCTTTGTATGTTCCTGATCAACTGTAAAACTCCTTTAGGGACTGGAAGGGCAGAGAACATGTAAATTGGAATGGTTTGTAGGACAGCCTTTGTAAGAACTAGTGTTCCTGCTAAATTCGAGGATCTATTAGTCCAGTTGTTGACTTTGTCCTTTAGCTTATTTGTAACTGCCTCCCATACTTCCTTACTCAGAGGTTTGTCAGTGAGAGGCATACCCAGATATTTAGAGGGAAGATTCTCTCGTTGAAAACCAAGAATTCTGGAGAGATGTCTTTGGATTGAAATGTCCGTATTAAAAAAGAAAACTTTAGATTTTGTAAGGCTTACCTCTATGCCAGCAACATGAGCAAAGTCATTCGGGATTTGTTTGAAAGCTTTGGCTTCCTTCGCAGTGGGTATGCCTTGCAGCATAGTGTCATCCACAAATTGTTGATGTGTCAATGCATCCCCATTATGAGTCAGTTTTAGCCCCTTGATTCTTCCTTCCTTCTTGACTACATTGATCATTCTGCCTAATCCTTCCATCCTGAGAATTAAGAGGAATGGAGAGAGAGGATCACCTTGCCTAAGGCCTCTTGAAGGCCTGAAAGTGCTCAATGGTGAGCCGTTGAGAAGGATAGAGAAATTTGTTGTGGTGACCAGTGCCATAACCCACTTTATCCAGTGGAAGTCAAAGCCATAAGCTTTAAGGATTTCCTCTATATATTTCCAAATTAGTTTATCACAGGCCTTCACTATGTCCAGTTGTATTATCATTCTTGCTTGTTTATTGGTCTTGAGGGAGTGGACCACTTCATGCGCTTGGATGATGTTGTTGAGGATTTGTCTGCCTTCCACATATCCAGTCTGCTCCTCTAAAACTAGCGATGGGAGTAGAGGTTTGATTCTGTTAGCAATAACTTTGGAAATGATTTTGTACACCACATTGCAAAGAGCTATTGGTCTAAATCTCGCTGGTGTCGTGGCCTTTTCCTGTTTAGGGATTAAAGCTATGAAATATTCATTAATCACTCTGAGAACTTTTCTTGATTTTCTCGAGTCCTCTACCACATCAAGAATGCCGTATTTGACTATCTCCCAACATGTTTTGAAGAAGTCTACATTGAAACCATCCGGGCCTAGAGCTTTCCCGTTGTGCGTCTCTTTGATCACTTCGTTGACCTCTTCCTCCATAACTGGCCTATTTAGATTATAGTTGTCTTCCCTAGTCACCAATTTGGGAATATTCTTAGTGAAGTTCCTAATGGATTGAGATCTGGCTGCCAAGGTTTCCACTGCTATTCTTTTGAAGTGTTGAACCACCACTGATTCCATATCCTTGTGAGTATTCAACTCCTTCCCTTGTGGATCCAAGAGTTTTGTGATTCTATTATGAGCCCTGTGTTTCATAGTAGATTTATGGAAGAATCTGGTATTTCTCTCCCCTTCTTTAATCCACTTTACTCTAGATTTTTGTTTCCAGAAGATCTCCTCCTGCTGACATCTATTGTCCCATTCTTGCTGTAGAGAGTCTGCCAGTACCTTCCTTTCCTCTGTGAATCCTTCCTTGATGATAATTTGATTAGTTTCATGTAATTTACTTTCCACTTCTCTTTTGGCTTAGAAAATGTTGCCAAACTCATTTATGTTCCATTCTTTGAGCCTTTGTTTGATATGTTTGAGTCGCTGATGCAGGATGAACATTTTTGTGCCCTAGGTGGGCATGTCTTCCACCCACCACTTTCTAATATTATTGGAGAAGTTTGGATGAGTAAGCCATGCATTTGCGAACCTAAAAGGTTTGTTTCTTGGGGTTCCAATAAAACAAGCTTCCAACTGTACAGGCCAGTGATCCGAACCACTGAAAGGAAGAATCCAGGCGGTCATGGAGTGACCAGAGAGAAGGAGGTCCTCTGAAACTATGAAGCGATCTAATTTTGATGCAACTTGGGTTGTTCCCCCTCTCCTATTATTCCAAGTGAAGATGTCATTTATTCTCTCCATGCTCACCAGTCTCATGTTGTCTAAGAAGTTCTGGAATGTGAGTGAGTCTCGTCCAAACATTCTGCTTCCCCCTTTTTTTCCGAAAGTGATCTGATGATATTGAAGTCCCCCCCTCCCCCCCAAAATCCAGGGGATGATTGGGTGTCTTTCTCTTAGTTCCTCTACTGAGGTGAGGAGTTTTAGTTTATCTTCAAGCAGCTGAGGACCATAGACATTTGTGGTCAAGTAACAATATTTGTCCCCCAGAGGTTGTATTACAATAGAGAGGTGATTTTTGGATGCTTCTGCATCTGTGATCTCAAATTTTTGAGGATTCCATAGGGTAAGAATCCCCCACGCTGTGTTGTTAGCTTTGACCTCCAGGTGCTCGTAGTTATTGAGCCATTTGCAGTGAAGGTCTCTAATCTTTTCTACTAAGCACTGGTTTCCTGTATGAAAACCATGTCTGGTTTTTCTTCTTTTATTCTATTACTGAGATTTCTTTGCTTTCTTTTGCTACCTAGCCCCCATACGTTCCAGGTTGTGAGCTTCATAATGAAGTGTTTCTAAAAGAGTAACTGGTAAGATCTTTCTTCTTACCTGAATTAAACTGGAGTTTCCCACATTCTGATAGGAGATCCTTTTGTCTTCTTCTTCCTCTTTTTCTTGCCTGGATTTTTGGTGGAGAATCCTGGTGTAATCTCCATCTGTTTGACCCCTTTATTCTCCTGGCTATCATAGTTCCGTTGGACTCCTACAGCCTTTGTTTGGGATCTTCTGAGATAGAGTTGTTGCACTCTTTCAAACTTCTCTTGTGCCAGAGAGTTAATCCCTTTGTATGTTCCTTGTTCTAGAAACTGTTGTAGTTCCAGGTTCTCCCTCTCAAGGATCTCCTGTAGCTCTTGGTCCTCCGTTCCTCCATCGCTTGGGGTCATGTCCTGGTCTTCTCCAAGTCCTGTATTATTTAGTGGGTCCTCCTTCCTTTCTTTGTCTTCCTGTATGATGTCCATGTTATCCTCTCTTTCCCTTTCTATTGAGGTGTTCCCCATATCCTTACTCTTTTCATTATCTTCCCCCTCCTCTTCTAGAATCTCAAAACTGTTGTGACTTGGTAGTTTGTTCTCACTGAGTTTCTTTTGGTGCTTTTTTCCTCCTCCTTTTCCCTTGCCAACTACTTTGGTGTAACCTTCAGGGTCTTTACCAATGTTGCCTTTTAGATTGCTCTCTCTTTTGTTAAGTGGGTTGTTAAGTGGGCATTCTCTGAAGAGATGCCCATGTTCACGACATTTGCAGCATCTGAATGGGATGTGTTCATAGTTGATTGCATGAACCCATTCCTCATCATATACTTCCAGGATGACCTCATCCGGGAGTGCTCCCGATAAGTCCATTTCTACACATATGCGAGCGAAGGATGTGTATTTACCTCGCAGAGTTGCCTCTGATATCTTTATAAAATGTCCTAGTTTATTACCTATAGCTTTTAAGGATTCTGGCAGTTAGTAATCTAAAGGTAAGGAATATAGTCTAATCCATACCGGAACCAATGTGAATGTTTCTCGCTCTGGTACAAAGTTCATCATCCAAGGTCGCATGTAGAGACCTGTGGCAGCAAAGAAGGTCGGTCCTCCTTTGAATATTCTATCCTTATCCTCTAGGTTCTTGAAAACCACAGTGAAGAAACCCTTGGATCCCAGATGTATATCTATTTCTCCTTTCGATTTCCAGGTGCTTCTTATCCAAGTGTATAGTGCTTTCTCCGTGGGCCAAATGCCCATGAACTTGCATATGACTGCATAGGTTGCCATGTGATCTTTGTGCTCCTGCAGAGCCGGATCATTTAGGACCACCCGAGGTTAAATATTAGACTTGGGCTTGCAGGGTCCCGCTGTAGTTATGCTCTCTGACCTCTGACCTTTGTCTCCTACTTTCGCTTCTTCTCGAACCTCCTCATAGGTCCCTTTCTCCTCCTGGGGTTCGTTGCCTTCCGACACTTGTGTCTTAGTGGTTTTTGTCTCTTTCTCCATGGAATTTTTCTGTTTGTTCCAACTTGTCCCTCTACCTTTGTTCGAGACCACGTTACTATAGGAGGGAGTGGAGCTCCCTCCTCCTTGTCCCTCCATGGTTACCAGTTTGCTTCTGTCGCCCTCTATTTCAAACCCTAGCTTCCTCTGCTCTCGCCCTGACTTAGATAGCAACCAATTCGAAAACAATGAACAAGCAATATAATATCAACATCATTCAAGATCCAACTTAGCTTGGGGACTTTGTTCCATGGAAAGCCCCGATAGTTCCAAGAAAGAATCTAGAGCATGTTGAATTGCTATTTATTACTATCTTTTTTGTTTCTATCTTGAATAACAGCTTTTCTATTTTTTATTATTGCCCATTTTCCTTTCTTCCTAGTTTATTTTACCTTTTGAACCTCCTTTCTTAATTTTGCTTGATCTTCTTAGGATAAATGTTTTTAACTAAATAAATAATATGTATAATTGTATTGATGTTGTTGAATGTGATGCTTCACTCCATAAAGAGTGTTTTTCAAATTTGACACGCTTTTTGTTATTGTTCAATTTGATGGAGTTGGAATTTTTTTATTTGGTTTATTATTATTATATTATTTCACAAATTTTCTTTTAATGTTATTTAGATTCAATATTTTTATGGCAAAATTTTTATAATTATTTTAATTTTGTTGAAATACTTTTGAAAATATGTTTTAACGATTTTCAGCGATATCTCTATGTTAAAATTTGTTTGAATTTTATTATTATTAAAAAAAAATAAATAAATAATAATAAATAATTTAAGGTTAGATTTTTGTTTTAGGCCTAGTTATTTTTTGTAATGGATTTTTTTTTCAAACTTAATTTTCTAATTAATTTTAAGTAAAATCTTGTATATTTTTTTTTAAAATGAGTTTAGTTGTAAAATTTTTGGTGTCAAGGTTTTTTAAGGGGCTGAATCTATTTATGCGTTCAAAAATTCTCATTCATATAATTTTATTGTCTTGTGCAAAATATTTTTTGTCTATAAATTAACTATATCTCTAAATTTATGATTAAAATATATATTTATAGATTTTGTTTTAATTTTATTATATATATTTTTATTAAAATTTTATATACACAGGATATTTAATCTTAAATTTAGTCCAAACTATACATATTTCATGTATAGTAAATGTTTACCACGGACATAAATATTACTTACCAATTTACTACTAAAGTGATCGTAATAGGTTTTGAATACTTATCATTAATGTGAATACCACTTACCACTCACATGAATATCACAAAAGTTGGGGTTTTAATTAAAATCCCTTACCCATATAGTGATGCTATTGAGTTAGTTATTATTATAACTTCATGTATCCAATTATAGTTAGTCAAAGATTAATATCCACATGCATTTAGTATTGAATTTCATCCCTTATTTATTATTATAGTACAATATTTTTATTTATATTTGGTAAGGATCTATATCCACGTGTCTACGTGTAATTAGTTTTAAAATGTATTGGAGTCATGATTGTCGTTACACCAAAATCAGCAGGTGTTAGTAAACATACACATCGTTAGACTTAAGCACATGCAGTTTTAAAATGTGTTGGAGTCATGATTGCCGTTACACCAAAATCAGCAGGTGTTAGTAAACATACACATCGTTAGACTTAAGCACATGCCACGAAACACACGGAAAATGTTGGCCTTCTACACCGCCATTAACGGGGAGCCAACAATCTCCCCCCAATGCGAGCCCAGTGTGTTTCGAACTCAAAACCTCTGGCTCTGATACCACTTGTTGGAGTCACGATTGCCGTTACACCAAAACCCGCAGGTGTTAATAAACATACACATCGCCAGATTTAAGCACATGCCACGAAACACACGAGAAACATTGACCTTCTACACCGCCATTAACGAGGAGCCAACAAAATATTTAAGTTCCACAACCACATATAATTTATGCTTGAGTTTGATGCTTTATTTATTGCTATAGTGCCGAGTTTAATCTCTCATTTATAACCTCATGTTTAATCTCTCATTAATAACCTCATATATTTACATGATGTTTGTTGAAAAACCAAATTAAGTTGGTCTTAAGAAATGTAACAAAATGTAGTTTATCTTGAATTTGATTCCAGGTTTATTCCTACAATACCATGTATCCACATGTCTTGTTAAAAGCACATATCCCCATAGAGTTAGAGCTTAAGATTCATAAATCTAGACACATTTGGTTTTGTGTTTAATCACTAATGTATTGTTACATTTCCATGTAAATGGGCAAAAATTCATATTAATATATAATTGGTTTTAAGACTCATATTTATATGGCTAGTTTTAAATTTTATATATAAGTTAAATTTTTATATCAATAAGTATTTCTATTTGAAAGAGGTTCCAAAATATTTTTTTTATTATAAATGTATGTTATTACTTTAAATTAAAATTTTTTTTTAATTAATATATTTAATAATATATTTTTTTAAATATTATTAGTTATTTTTTAAATTGAAATGTGTTTAATGTTTTTCATTATTTATTAACTATTTAATTATTAATTTAACAATAACGTAAATATATAAACGAGTTGTTTTTAGTATGAATTTTTAGAAGTTTTTTTCGTGAGTGTTTTTGTCTAATTTCTCTAAAATCCAGTAAGAATTTGTTGAAATCATAAGTTTGATGGGTAACCCTTGCACAATTTAAGTGCCCTAAAAGTTTTTCAGGATGCTAAATCCATATATTAATCAAAACCCCAATTTAAATAACAAAAATCAAAATTTCACCTCAAAATTTTCAACCAGATTCTAACACTAAAAAATTGAAAAAATCACACTTAAAACAATTCCAATATATAAATACTTTACAAAATCTAAAATCGAAGGAAATAAATACATTTTTTCCTCGATCATTTTTCTAACATTTTGTTATGCTTAAATAACTTTATTAAACCCCTGCGTCCTTACGTACCATGACTGATGACTACATGGTGGTGAAATCTCAAATTTTACAGCGTGGTATAAAAAATTAAGTATTTCTTGGAAGCACAAAATCCAATCCAATGGTACCAAATTATAAAGTAAGTCAAGTGAAATGAATGAATATAAACCGCCAACATTTATGCGACAATTTAGCAAGTGTACGAGATAATGGATAAAGTGATATTTTTTTCCAAAATTGGAGTAAAAAATTCACTCATGAGTCATAAGATTATTAAAATGTAGACTCGACAAGTCTCATCTCAACCGCTAAATTGAAGTACAAAAGAGTTATGTTTAATGGCACATAATTTTGCAAATGACAAGGGCCCTCCACAGTGTCAACACCACTAAAAGAATAGTTTAACAACTCCAACTCCAAAAGTGGTAGATGATATTCATGCTAGCCATCATTTTAAGATTTACCTTAGTCAACCAAGCAATAACGAAGTTGAACGCTGACAAGGATGGTCACAAATCCACCTTGGACAAGTGGAAGGTAGAATTGAAAAGCCACCGAAGGGATTAGATGTGCACAATCTTAAAAGGAATTATTTGACATCACTATATGTGATTTTTTTTCAACTATGTTGTACTTTCCCAAATCTATACAAGGATCATAAGAACCTTTCCCTATACAATGTAAAATGACTTTTTCTCCACACTCAAAGTAGTCTTCCAAATACCTTTAGTGATGTTAGGGCGCATGTTTTCAATATCATGGAATTTTAATTATATTTCAATATTGAGAATAATTTTCCCCATTGTGATTCATGTTCTCTTAATATACATTTGCATTATTTTTCAAATTGTGAGCATCTTGTTTGTCCAATTTCATCCAGCTATGTTGGAGAGATGGCCTTGTAGGTTAATGTTATGTGATGCTCTTTTACAAGAAGGTTTTGTTGTTGTTTTTTTTTTTTATTGGATACTTGGATGGTAGTGTGAAAAAATTTATAATAAATTAAGAATTAATTAAATTGTATGATTGGTTTCAATGATATTTTAAATTTGAGTGCATAATTGTTGTGGTAGTTTTAGTATATTTAAAAAAAAATCATTATATTATTTAAGTTTTTTTCTAAAATTGATGTAATGTGGAAAGTAATAATAATTAAAGATTATTTGTTTTTAAAATTGATGGTAAATGGAAAAATAATAATAATTAAAAATTAATTAAACTTTTTATTAATTTATTTCGTGAAAGTTTAATATTCAAGATGTTTAAAAATTTGAGTGCATATTGTTGTGGCAGCTTTAGCATTAAAAGTAAATTTTTTTTTTTGTTAATAGTTGTGTTTAAATTCAATACACTATTTAAGAAAGCACTTAGGGTTAAAGACAAAAACAATTTAGTTTAATGTAAATGCATTATAATGGATAAAACCTAGGGTTAAATACAAAAACAACTTAGTTTAATGTAAATGCATTAGTATGGATAAATATCTCTGAGCATGATTATGAACTTTGGCACACATAATAGGGACATTTTTTTGTGTAATGATTGTGTCTAGATTCATTGACTACAAAGTTAAGTAACTAGGATCAAAGATATGAACAAATTAGTTAAGTGCAAGTGCATTATCATGGTTACATCTCAAACCATAATTATGAATGAAAGGACAAAATTTTTAATGGGTCATCATATTTTCTTTCTACCTATTCATGTTCATAATTATTATACATCAATGTGTTTTAAGATATGTGTTTTACTTATCTTTTTCCTTTTTTTTCATTATTGGGTTGTACCTAGAATGAGGCCAACCCACATGTGGGAAAATCCTTTATATTGTAATATTGTTATGCATGGTAGTACAATTGATTCGTTGACTTTTAAAATTTAAAGTTAGTGATAATGATATTTGAAATGTAGTTTTTGATAAAGTTTCATTGTTATTCATATTATTATTGTACAAATATATATTGCCCTATTTATGTATGATAGTTTCAAGAGTTCATTAATGATATTATATAAATGTTTAAATATTTGTTTTGTCGTGATATTCTATTGAAGGTACATGTAAGATAATACAAAGTAATTGTTATTAATGAACTAATGAATCATAATTGTTATCAATGAACTAATGAACTCATTTATATTGGGCATAAATAAATCATGTTGGAATGTTTGAAACCAAAATTGTTGGTAATAACTCAAAAACAATGCTATGGGTGGTCAATTAATGATTTTGATGTTGCCATATATCATATTCACATTATCCATATTTCTTGTGTATACTTATAGTCCTATAGAGTTCTCCAATGTAACCTTGTTAGGTGAAGAGTTTAGCAATTATATAGTGAAAGATGTAATTCTTTACAAATTGAATGTTGTCTCTATTTTTAGGGTGATCATGACCTACAACTATTGCTTAAGTCCCACTATTACAAAATTTTATGACCATTTGGTGTGGTGAAGACCATTACAAACTTACAAAAGTAGTTTTTCTTATTAAAATTGGCACATAGGTAATAAAGTTTTTTACAAGTTATTCCCTTTGTAGCATATGGACCACTATGACAAATCAAAAGTTGAGAAAATGAAATCCACTTAAAGTTGAGAAAATGAATTTCACCTTTAATGATAAGAAAGTAATGGGAGTCATTTCCACCTTTAATGCTAATCGAGTAATGAGAGTCATTTTTAATAGATTTCTTTGAACGTTGAACAACAACTAATAGGGGCAATGACTATTTTATGGTATGTATAGTAGTTCACTTCAACAAAATAGTCGTGATGGTGTCATGGAAAAATATGTTTTAGTGTAAAAAATTGTATGATTGTTCTTTGACAAGATGTGGGTCTATTTTGGCTTGCCATCATTAGTGATAATAGATTTTTCTTAGTTTCTTTTTGTGAGGACCATAATGTTTGCAGGTAGCAAGTTAAAAGAAAAGATTTTCCAGTCATATAAAATAAAGGTAAGAAAGAACACCATAATTCAATTGTTTTTTTCCCATGGAAAAATGTCGTAATTTCTATTGATATAAGAAATTACATTTTGTAGATGCTAAGGCATATGCATATGGAGGCAGAGTTGCTTGTCGAGTTAAAAAAAAAACTGTTAACCAGAACAAAGTAATAGAAACAGTTGTATCTCCACGCAGGGACCCTGTTATCTATTGTACTATATCTATGCCTGCTCTCTAACGTAGTGAGAGCAAGATCTGAGTTGTCTCTTCGCAAAGAGAGGTACTAAGTGTCAAAATTTGGACTGTATATCCAAAGTCATACATATAGACCAAAAAGTTTTAAATACAAACATAATATATACAAGATTATCATAAAATATTTTAGGGCTTATAGCCCATTTCCTCAGAGATCCACAAACAGTCTATGGTAATTCTGGTGAAAGGTCCCATCTATTTCCTCCTGGATCAGCCAGTCATTTCCCTGTCTAAGCGCTGCTTCTTTGGAAAGGTGATCTGCCCCCGTATTTTTCTCCCTGTAAATGTGGCGACAGGTAAAGGAGTCAAAAGATGATATCAATCTTTGTGCTTCATCTAATATATGCCTTAATGAGAATGCATTACAACGGGATGCATTATTTAACCAATTACAAACGATTTTGGAATCACCAAACAGTTGTAGGTGTCTGCAATTTTTTTCCAATGCAAAATGTATGAGATGTTTAGCAGTACCGAGCTTAGCATAATTATTAATTCCCCTGCCTAAGCTGATTTGGATCTTGAAACAATGAGAATCATTTAGATAGAGGATTGAACCGCCACCACACCCTCCCTCCTGCGCAAAACCATCAAAGTATGCCCACGGTATCGATTTTTCTATGGGTTCTGTAATAATGGTGCGGGGAGGAGTAGTGGAGTCCTCTTCAGGAAGAAGACATAATCCGCAATGGTATGGAGCAGGATGGCGGGCCAGTGGGGAATTTTGTGGTTGAAGATGGAATAATTTCTAGCAATCCAAAGTGACCAGCAAACTAGAAGAGGCATGTTTCTGGATTTTCCATTATGGTTTTGACACCATGTACTCCAGGCATCCAGAATGTTGTGTCCTTGATAGGTTTTTAGGCTAGGATAGTGAGATATGATGAGATTCCAATGTTCCTTAGTGGAGGAGCAATGTAGGAAGATATGTTCAGTACTCTCTTCGTCATTATGGCACAAGTGACACCAAAAAGGACCATAAAAGGATTTGTCATCAGATTTGACCCTGTAGGAATCTTATCAAACAAAATGTTCCACATCAGTAATCGGGTACGAGGAGCTGCCTTTAGCTTCCAAAGTAATCTCCAGGTTGGGTTTATGTTCTGGGGTTTGAAAGGTTCCATTAATCTAATATAACCTTCTTTTGGAGTATATGTTCCATGTTTGGCAAAATCCCATATAATCTCGTCCGGTCCTTCCGATAGTCGGATGTGTGCCTGTGCAAGAGCATCCGTGTATTCCTGCCAATCAAGTCGAAAATGCATAGGGATGTCCAGATCACGAGCCGATTTCCATGCCTGCTGTAGGAAGGATGAATTGATTGTCATCGATGTGGATGATGTGGGTGATACCCTTGCCGTGTAAATGCCTAATCAAGTCTGCCAATAGTCTGTGTGCATTGCCACAACCTACCCAAGGGTCTTGCCAATGTGAACAGCGTTTCCCTCCTTTATTCTCCACGTAATGCCTTCACGAAGGAGTGGTAAAGCATTTATAACTGCCTTCCATACATTGGAGATGTTATTACTAGATCTGTGTTGTTGTCTGAACCAGTCCATCAAATTCATGGGCCAGATGTATTTCAGTTGTGCAACCCGGGACCAGAGACTATTTGTGGTGATAAGCTGCCAGCCGAGCTTAGCCGCCAGAGCTTTGGAAAAAAGATCAAGTCTTTTGATGCCCCATCCTCCCCATCTCTTGGGATTTGCTATTGTGTCCCATTTGACCCAAGCAAATAACCTACCCGGTTGTTTGCCTTTCCATAAGAATCTGCAGCATATGCTTTGCAGAATGAGATCCATCTTGTATCAACATCTTTCAGTAGTTTTTTTCCATCTGTAATACCATCTGCAAATTGTTGTAACTCTAAATATCGTTTGGGACTACGAGAAAAGTATGCATGAGTCTCACGTACAAGATCTTCAACTTTTGAAACTGATGGAAACTTGCTTACTATTTTAAATGCAAGATTCATCCTATGAGCCATACAATGAATACTAAGCATATATGGTGAAGCTGATAGTTGTATCCTAACACAAAGGCCATTCCTTTGTCCTTGCATTACCGCTGCTCCATCTGCTCCAACACATACCAACTTTTTGGCAATCATTAATTCATCCATACCACTTTCCTTCAATCCATTAAGAACAAGTTCATAAATATTTTCAACTGTAGAAGTCTCTCTCGTCTTATTAATCCCAAGTAGATAGGAATGTCTAATATGGTCATTAACCATATAAATGCTCATGAAAATCCATGAAGTATTATCTATAGCCGTAACCTCATCTAAAGACAATGCCAAAAACATAGCATTTGCAATCTTCTCTTTCAAATCATCTTTTTCTACTTGAGCTAGATATCCTGCCCATCCCCAACCATTAGTTATAGACCAATGAGAAGATGGAAAGTTTGGAACTTGAAGAAAAGATAGTAATTTCATGTGATCTGGATAATCTGTCATAGGACGACCTTTAGATAAGATGTGAAATACAGTGCTCAATTGTATCGTCTTGGATAACAAATTTCTTTCCATCATCTTTTCAAATAGAGATATGATGGTTCCTCTGTCTGCCTCAAGTTTCCTCATACATAATAAATATTTTTTATATTCTTCTGCATATTCAACATGTCGACATTCCTCAGAAGATTTCCATCTAACAATAGATTTCTCTTTACCATTTACAATTTTCTTTTCATACACCTTTCCTGCATGCTTTTGTACCGTATCTAGCTTCATTTGAAATTTCACTTCCTTTTGAGTTTTCCAACTACACGCAATACATCTAACTTGTTGGAAAACCTCTTTCTCATTTGTAGGAGGTATTTCTTCAATAAATGGAAAACTTGAGACCCAATTTTCTTGGAATCGTCTCCCTATGGCCCACTGGCCTCTTTTCCTTTTCCGCGAATGGATTGTGTCACTTTCCAAGCAAAAATATTTAACATTTTTATCACCAATTTTTGTTGAAACTGCATTTATCTCACCCTGACCACTTGAGGAACCTATTTCTTCATCCATCGTATGGATATCAAATGCATTTTCCACAAGAGTTAACCTCTCTCTCAGTAACAGATTGTTCAAAGGAGCTTGAATCATGAAGAGAATGTGTATTTTTGGATGGAGGCTTTTGAAAGTATGATAATACATCTGTTTTCCTTAATGGTTTCTTCCCATGATTATCTTTTGACATCTCACTAAATATTCCACAAGTAAAGTTTCAAATCGATCTACAAACCTGCATCAACAATTTTCAAGCATTGAGATATGCTTCATATAAATTCACTTGTTCATAGAAAATATAATTGTACTTTGCAAAAGAATTGTTGAGTCAACATTGAAAGAACATATATCAGAAATTGAATTTTGAAGCAAAATGGAATTTCACAAAAATTATTTAACAATGATAATGGGAAACTATTAAATTTTAAGAGATAAAATATAATAATTCATTTGTATAACATTGAAACAACATAACAGAATAAGTGGAAGCAGAGATTCAGCCATGGGTGAAATTAAGAGAAAAGCAAATTTTTGCAATGCCCGACATGGTCTAGTCAAATATTATGCATACTACGAGCAGCTCCAGTGTTGTATATAAAAACAGTCACCGTGGATAAACTTGGCAGCAAAATAAAGCAACATTCAATACAATTGAGCATACTTTATATGAACCCTTAAAAATGTCATTCATGCCATTGCTCAGTTGGATTGGCATTCTCTGTTTTATAAATCAAACAGTGTCAGCGGAACTATTTTGAGGAGTGCGGAAGGTTTAAGCATGTCTAGTTGCCGTTTTGGGAAAAATGGTGAACATTGAACCTTAGAAAATAACACAGATCCAGAATTATCAAAACCTGCATTTTGCTTTTTATGATCAAAGCAAACCTTTGTCATTGAAGGATCTCCTTTATGATATACTAGTCAAGGGTAAAGCTGGCCAAGTTTCTTAGTGATAACAACAAAATCTTACATGGTTTGGTTAAGAAAAATATTCAAATTCTGCTTGGCTTCTTGCTAAAGATATTTCCTCAAGAGGTTTTTCATTTTGCAGCATTCTCAGAAATTTTATAGTCTGGAGTGTCAAAGAAAGTTATCTCAGGAATGTTCTCAACTATGATTAGTGAGTGCAATTTCACCCTACCATGCCAACCCTGAACTTAGCATGATAATCGAGCTCATTTACACTCTTGGTGAATGATCAATGGATGACGCCTTAGCAACTTTGAGGTGCCCACTACTTATACAAGATTTGTCTCACACTTGCATCCTTATTTGGCATATTACAAACCTCTCTATGCTTAAGTGGACTCAAGTGTTCACATCACCAACTTCTATGATCAATGATGCATTTAACCCCCTTCATTACTTGATTTCAAATTGTCCAACATCTAATGGTGTTGTGCTTAAGGCACAACACATCTAACAAGTGTGCCCAAGGCACCCAAGCACACATGGCAAGGGTGCACCCAGTAAGCATGTCTAACATATGTGTGCCTATTAGTCTCTACCCATTCTTGTCCATCCAATTTCTGACATCCAATGGTGTTGTGCAGAAGGTACCCAAGCACAACCAATAAAGGTACACCCAACAAGTGTGTCCAATTGATGTGTGACTGACAAATGTGTGGCCAATAGCGCCTAAGGGTGCACCCAGTAAGCATGTCTAACATATGTGTGCCTATTAGTCTCTACCCCTTCTTGTCCATCCACTATCTGACATCCAATGGTGTCGTGCTGAAGGTGCCCAAGCACAACCAACAAAGGTACACCCAACAAGTGTGTCCAGTTAATGTGTGCTTGACGAATGTGTGGCCAATGGTGCCTTTGCCCACTTCATTCTTGTTCCATCAACTATCAAACATCTTTATCACGTTGGGCCCGAGGTGCCACACACCCAACAAATGTGCCCATCGCACCCAAGTGTGCTTAGCAATGGTGCGCATAAGAAGTTCATCCAACGAATGTGTGCCAAATGAATGTGAACCCAATTAGTGCATTGTACAATTGTACTCTCGGATGCTTACGCCTTAGGGCACTTCTACACATCTATTACAACCCTAAAATAGCAAATGACCCACTCTTGGAATCCACATGTATCCTAGGACCACAAGTTTATAAAAGCTAATCAAGTTCTTTATGCGAATCTTGTTCATCATGCATCATACTTGCAAATCGCCAAGTTCCCTTCCGAGCTTCTCTTAGTAGGCCTAACTAATGGGAGCTACACAAATTTGCAACATGCCAAGTTTGAAAAAGGGAAATAGACATTTCCATGGTGCAATTGCCATCAACAAGGGTACCTATAAACTAACTATTTTTAGCTATCAACCTTTTGTCATGTCCATCTGTGCCAATCAATAACCACAAAGGTTATTATCCCATCTTAGTAGCTCAAGTGGTTGGGAGCATAGTTTGTTCTCCTATCCACCTAGGTTCAATTCCAAGGGGCATGTTTTTCCTGTTGTGATAAGGCTAGAAGGTTAGGCACCCTCACTACAAAGGACATCTCAACCCTTGCTAGGTCATAAATTATTGGTATATCCAGTTTTTGCATTGTTGGATATACTATTGGTGTTATAATGGCAGCAAGTAAGTCCAAGGTTGACATGTCCTTACATTATGAAACTTTATCGTTTGGATTAAAAGATAAAATGCACTACTTATAATTAGTACATCCTACTCAAACTATATGTTATGAAATGCATGTGACAGCTCTACGCCCATCATATGCATGTGAATTCAATGAAGGTTTTGTGAGTTCTATTTTGTTGTTTTTTTAAATGGAAATGCATTGCACGAATACTCGTCAACCACAAACAACAACTTTGCATGATAATATAATGTGTTGGAAGCATTTCGGAAGTATGCAAGTATCCCTTTCATTAAGAAGTCAGAATTGGTACCTAGCATCATCTCCACACAAATATGTGAACATTCTTTTTACTAAAATGTAAAAGGAGATTTGCATGGGACACCATTAGCAAACATAAATACAAGTACAATAGGAGTTATTCTAGAAAGCTATTGTATGTGGACAGGGTTAGTCTAGAAATAAACTATTGTAAATTAATTAATGCAAATGAAACGACACAATCAGAGTTAGTCTAGAAATACACTATTGTAAATTAATTAATGCAAATGTTATGTGGACAGGGTTTTTTGTCTCACAAACAAGTGGGTCTCATACGTCATTTTAGTGTCTCGCTAGGCCATGAGCTTGAAATAAATTATAAATATACAACTATCTAACTTTACAGCCAAAGGATGGCTCTTGTAGAAAGATTTGGAAAACCATGTCCTTGGAAACCCTTCAAGTATTAGATCTGGATTTCTCTCCATTTAGAAGATGGTCTAAAGTTAACAATCCTTCATTTTTGGCAAATATCTCCTCCTGGGCTAATTCACATTCTTCCCCTTTAAACGAAGTGGATCTATCCCATCTTCCCTTCTTAATACTCTGAACACCCTTTGGACCTTTCTGACCCAAGTCCTGGATGGGAAAGCTCCAATAAGAAAGGAATAAGTAAGACAGGGCACCCAATCAAGAAAATATATTGTTAAAGAAGGATACCTCAAACTTTGATCCAAGTCTGGATGGGAAAGCTCCAATAAGAAAGGAATAAGTAAAACAGGGCACCCAATCAAGAAAATACATTGTTAAAGAAGGATACCTCAAACTTCTTGGAAGGAGCGGATCCTTCCTTTCTCTAGAAATCAAATTAAACAAGATCGAATTGAGCTATTCCATCTCCAAACTTGACTTTTAATGTCTGGCCAAATGAGACACTTTTAGCAGGGGAGAACCTGGTGAAACAAGGAATTAATGATCCTTCAAGATGTGACTATTGTTTTGTAAACAATGAAACCTCTTTTCCTGCGTTCTTTGGTTACAGAAATGAGTCTCCCCTCCTCTATTACAGCATCTTCTAAAGAACAATTGTTCAGTAACTGGTTTCTTTTATTGCTTGAAGGATTCAAAAACAAGCCAATTATAAAGGTAATTTGGAATATTTCTCTCTTGGAAGATACTGCTGATCAAAATGACAAGATATTCAATGAAAAATAGGTATATTCCAAATACGTCTAAAGAATCAATGCCAACTTGATTAGAAAAATTCAAAAATTAGGCAGAGGGAATTAAGCTAACAAGAAAAAGGTTGGAAGAATACTTATGATTTGGAAAATTGGGAAGAGAAAGGGAGGGAAACCAGCACCAAAAAAAGTACATGAATGTAATCCCATTTAAGTAACCTCCTGCAAATGTGATTATATTAATGATTGGATGCAAAGATTTTAACAAATGCTCTTTGATGAACATCAGAGGGAGATCCAAGCCATTCGTTCAAGGCATGGATAATCTTAACACCAAAAGGAAGAGTATTTGAAAATTTAACTTGGGACATTTGAGTACCAACCAACAACTACGTATAATCCTTGGCATCACTCAAAAGGAATACTTATATTGAAACTTACAAAAGAACACCTCAGAAGATCTAACAGTACTTATAGATTGACAAGTAGTAGTAGCTCCATAAATGGGAATTTCAAGTTCTTTGAATGTCGAGATAGAAAGAAACATAAGCAAATTTAGAGAGTCACTAAGGAAATTCCATTTTTGGGAGGGAAAGCACATTGTGTTGGAAAAAAATATAAACATGTCCGAATTTTCCATGAAAATGAAACACAAAAAAAAGAAGGAAAGCTTAATGTTATCAGGACTAAGATCTTAGTATGGAAGAAAGGAGGAGCTGTGGTATCTTTGCTTCAACATATAACATTATGACTCAGTTAGTAGGTTATATTGGGAACGCTTTCCTTCTTTTCGTGCTTCCTCTATTCTCAACTCTCTGTGAAGGATTGGCTTCCAGCATTAATTCCTTGCAAGTGAGACCAACAACTATTGAAGTTCTCACTCCCTACAAAGCAACTTCACAAGACCAAATCCCAGCTTCAAAAGGTTCTCAACATCAAGAGACCAAATCCCAGCTTCAGAAGGCTCTCAACTTCAAGAGACCAAATCCCAGCTTCAAGATGCCTCTGTACAGAGATTAGGCAACAGATAAGTTCCATCGAATAACTGTGTTTTCTTATCCCAATATGCTGGAATCTACGGTCAGCTTTCAAGGAAGTACCTCCCATCATAGTGGAGTGAAGGCTTTGATTCAAGCACTTCTTACTCTACTCCAAATGACACTCCTCTGGAGGATACCCTGTTGGGGGTTCTTGTAAGGCAGACAAAGATATACTTCGACATATTAACAAGTGGCGAATAGTTTTGTCAATCACGGAAAAGCAGTATTGAGAAATTACAAACTATAAGGATGACTGTCTCAGTAAGTCAGTTTCAATGCAACTGTTTATGTAGCTAAGTGTCACTCTAAGTATGTATTGCCTCTAAATAAGACTTCACAGTATGTAAACTATATTTCGTAATATAAACATAAATTGTTCTTGTTTAAAAAATAAAAGAATGAATTTGTGTTCGCTTTTATATCCCATAACACCATACATGTTGGACCTAGATTTGCTAGCATAATTTTGGGTATACCTTTCATACTTTTTTCCAAATATGAATCAGTAAACCTATGGTGTTGTTCAAGCTCAACATAAAAACAATATCAAATTCCATTAAACATAGCATCAAGATGGGGAGAAAGGGAATACTGTGATTGTAAGTAGTAAATAATGAGAACGACCAAATTTTGTTTTATGCATAAGTCATTTCTCATGGAAGTAAAATTCCCAAATTTTGCTTTCCATGCTTTTGTTGTAGTCCTATTCACTAGTCATTCTTCATGGTATTAAGCCTTAGCAATAATAATCAGCATAGTTTTGATAAATAAAGATGTTTTCTTCCTTTGTTCTTTATTCTAGTTCCGTTTCTGAATGAAACGAATTCCTATGCATTTCCTATGTTTGTGTGTAAGTGAGTGAAGCTTAGATGCAATAAAGCCGATGAACTTGAGCAACAATGGAATGAAGGAAATTGTATTCCAAAGCTTGAAACACAAGACTGAAGCATGAACGAGTGAAAAATACCAAAAAATCCACCAATAAAGTGATCACTAGAAAGGAAAATATAATTATAGTATCTTCGGAGCCAATCAACCATCCACTGTCAACCTAATCTTCTATATGTTGTATTTGGATTTTCATTATTAATCTCTATGACTAAACTTGGAATAGCATACTAACTACATCTTTTATCCATAAAAAAATAGAAATGGGAACAGAAAAATAATGCATAACTTCATATACAGGGAATAGCTACTTCCTAAAAGAGATTCTGTACAAAAGAGATTATGGAAATACAAACAACCTCATTAAACAAAGTGAAGGAAGCATCAGCTGATCCTAAACTCAATTATATGTCTCTATAAAATAGCATTAAGGAAACTGTTTCTATAAAGCATTATGTGCAACTCAGCATGGACAAAGAAGCAAGGTTTGACTTAAAATCAGGCAAGACTTAAGACTTAATTCAGGAAAGTTGGGCAAAAGAAAAGAAATTGGACAAAACTTTTATTTTCTAGTTGTCGAGTTTTACCTAAATCTTGCCCAAGCCCAAGTCAGATCCTAAGATAACTCTCAAGTTTTGTTTGAGTCTGAGTTAGACCCTGAGTTCTGACCAAGTTAAGCTTTGACTCTGTCTGATCTGCTCATATTTAGATCCCAGCAGAGTTAGACTAGCCAAGTTAACTCAACTGAGTCTGGTAACTATGGATACAAGTATCTTTACCAGTTAACATAGCAATGGCCCAAATATTGATTTTGAATCCGAATATTCTTTCCAAAAGATGAAATCCAAATTAGCATAATGATACTTCTACATGTTTGTTCAACTTTAGTTATTCTCTTTTGCTTGTGGGGTAACAGTGAGATGGAGAGAATCTTTAACAAAATTTGATATCCAACCATTAAAAAAATTTCATGGTCTCTTGCAACCACGACCGGTGTGACAAGATCAGATAGTGGTATAATGGTATAAGTAAGAATATGTGACAAGTTTGGGTTATCGAACGCTGGTGAATGTTGTATCTATCCGAACGCCCGCGCACCTCTTCTATTTGCCAGTGCAAAGCTCTATCGAACACCGGTCAAACAGTGCTATATGTGAACGCGCGTGCATCTTGGGGTATAACTTATATGTGCTTCCAAACCAACGTAACACCCCTATTCCAACTGCAGGAGGCATGAATCCACCTAATTTAGCCTTCTAGAACAACTGATAATCTGAACTATCTTCTCCTGTACTTCAAACTTGAAGAAAAACAAGAAATATGAAGCCAACTTACCCTGATTCAAAAGCCGGCTACAGATGGGTAGGACCCGCATAAAGGGGCTTAATTTCTCGTGCTCAGCCAACAATTATGTCAAGTACCGACTGTTGTTGCTGCTGCAGTGGCATGAGCCGTTCAAATCCAAGAAACCATGGATACCAAAACAAGAGAAGAATAAGTGGATTGAAAATGCAAGAATATCGCACCGAAACTGCTACTGCTAAATAGAAAATTAAGATTTGTGAACTATGATCAAAAATCCTATTTCAAAACAATTTTATACATGATGAATTCATGAAAACAGGGAGCCAGGAGCCATATACACCATGAATCCGGAATTCATGAAAACAACGGGATGAATCCGTGAAAACAGGGAGCCGCCCTCCATTTGGAAAAAATTAAGCTCCGCCCTCCATTTCAAAACAGATTTAACCTTCCAAGACCAAATCGATCCTCACAATTTCACTACTAAACTAGAAAAACCAATCCGTAAATCAGAAATGGCGATTTTGATCTCCCAAACCAGGAGCAAATATCAAAATGGGGCGATTTTAAGAAAATCCGATTCGGTTAGCGTATCTGCCCTGGGCAAAAATAAAAAAAATAAATTAATTTTTAAATAAAATGAGGGCTAATTATATAAAAAAGTTTTTATTATTTTAATTAAAAATTCGCCCCATTAAAATATAAAAAGCCTTAAATTTCACCTTTGGGTGATTATTCGCCCCTAAAATTACCCCTGAATATGGTGTAGTGGCCCAACCCCTACAGATCATTATGACAAGCTAAAAATAATAGATAAGATGAAAGGTTATACAAACCGGCATATTTTTCAAACAACTAATCCAACATCAGTACCTTAACTTTTTCATGAAGATATCATATTGAGAACGTTTGAAAAATAGTGGGAAATTTGGGCAAAAACTATCTCTCTTCTATGAGGATGATGTGGAAAGAGTGATAAGATTTCACTATTTTGATTTTTTTTTTGTTAAATCATAAAAACCAATATTAATGGAGATATTGGTATTTTTTACTAAATTTTGTGAAGTGACTAAATGTAGCTTTAGCCATTCATGTGAAGATTTTTTTTACTATATAATTTTGCTAAGTCTATTTAATATCTTCATTATCATAAAAACCAGCCTATATCCATCTTAACTCTACATCTACCACTCTTAAAGGGATGAAATCTATTTATCCCACTCAGCACTTGGTAGACCCAGAATTAAGATGGATCTAAGCTGATAGAATTTCCCCTTTAAATAGTCTATGCTCACATGAATACCATGGTATTACCATGGGTTATCATAAACGTAGAGATTAAAAACTACTATTAGTAATTTATAAAATTTAATAAAATTAATAATTGATTTATTTTTTATTTTTTATGTTTTAATTTTTTGAACCAATTTAAAAAATATTTAAGTGACATTTAAATTACAAGATCCATTTTTACTCTTGATCTACCAAACCCCGAGAGAATATTCAATATTTTTTCACTCTATGCTAGTTTGCATATCACAATAAGTAGATCTAGGTAAAGATGGATCTATGTTGGTTTAATTCCCCTTTAATTAGGCTACATTCCACATGAATACATGGGTCAATTACCAATGTGCCATATTTATTTTTATTAATACTAATATTAGGGTTAATAATATTTATTTGCATGGTATTAATATTTGCAAGGAATCATGGTATTTGGCCCATGGTATTTGGCCCATAGAATTTGGCCCATATGCTTCACCTAAATATAATTCATTTTTTGAGTGTTCTTAAATATAAGGTGACTTATGGAGTAAATATAAAAAAATGTTTTATTTATTTACCATACCTCGTTTGTTTATATTTTTATTTATTTACTATACCTCTTTTATAAATATGGTATTTGGCCCATAGGATTCACTTAAATAAAACCTCTTTTTTGAGCCTTCTTAAATAGAAAGAGGGTTATGGACTAAATATAAAAAGAGCTTTATTTATTTACCATACCTCTAGTTTATTTATATTTTTATTTATTTACCATACCTCCACTTTATTTATATTTTTATTTATTTACACCCTTGCCATCGATGAAAACCAGATTTGAAAATAGGGAGCCATTCACAGAAGAAATCAGGGCAATTGGGACCAAATACAACCTCCCAAACCACCTCCCAAACTAGAAAATGGGCGATTGCAAACAAATTTAACATTGCAAAGCAGAAAATCAAGCGATTGAATGGAATATAACCTCCCAAACTAGGCGAATCGGGTCAAACGAGTCTTTTCATAGATTATCCTCACCTTTTTTGGGGCTAAAATGGAAAAAATAATTATTTTTTAAATAAAAGTTGGGCTAAATATATGAAACGGGTATTTTATAAAAATTTCGCCCCTATAAAATGAAAAATCCCTTAAATTTCGCCCTTGGGCTAAAATTTGCCCCTAAAATTTACCATGAAGATAATAAACTCTAATAGCATGAAAAAGATTTTGAATAAATAAAAATGAGGCGTAATTTCACAATTATTCTCATTAGAGGTTCAATCATCGAAATCATCTATTTCTCTAGATATCCAAAAAGTTATGGACAATCATTCTAAGGTATCTGAGACTCCCAAAGGCTTCCCATCATTCATGTTTGTTATCATGCTATTCACTATTCTAGGAAGTGCTCCTCCAAACATCAGGCCTTATAGATATCCCCATGCTCAAAAGAGTGAAATTGAATGTATAGTTGCATAAATGCTAGAGGTATGTATAATTCAACCTAGTCAAAGTTGATTGTTTGAAGATTTATGTGGATGTTATCTTGAGATTTAGTGATCAAAACTGATTCCACAATAGCCATTTAAGAATCGATGTTTCGATTCTATAACAAGACTCATCATCACAATAATTCCTAAAGAGAAGAGTGCATAGGGTAGGAGATTTATATAGAATAGGAGAACATGAAAGAGCAAACTTGTTTAATTATTTTAAATATTAGGGAATTAAATCACTAACCCTAAATTTTGTTATCCTATTTCTTAATAGTGTAAAATATATTATATAATAATATGGTGAATAATTAAAGATTATAATTATTATTGTTATTATTAATTATTATTATTATTAGTGTTAACTGATTAATTAATACTAATAATAAAGTTAATTAATGATAATAAAAACAATAATTGTTATTATTAACCTTATTCTTATTTATTTTTTATTATATAAAGTTTATATAATTTTAACTATATATAAGATTATTGTTATTGTTTATTATTAATATATCAATATAAATTGATAATAGTAATCATAATTGTTATTATTATTAATAATAATTATTATTAGTGTTAATTACTACATTAAAACTAATAATAAAGTTAATTAATAATAATAATAATAAATATAATATTCAAAATTTATTAACCTAATATATTTATTATAGTAAATTAATTATTGTTGTTATTAATTTGATAATTATTAGGAGATGTTAGTGAAATTATTAGGGAATATGTGGTTGAGATGATATGATAGTTATGGTTGGGATAAGGAAGAGGGAAGTGGAGAGACGAGTAAGAGGGAAATAAATGAGGAGGAGAGGAAACAAAATAAAGGTAAAATGAGGTTAAAAATGAGTAAAGGAGGGAGAAAGGTGCAAGTCAATGATGCGAGACATGGGTACTTGAGTGAGTAACTAAGGGGATCCAACTTCTATTGACATCCGTGCCTCCATCTCTATTAAGATTTTGACGATGATTTATAATTTCAAGGGCCTCACAGATCTTACGCTTATATTGTTGCTTTTCTTTGGTGATAATTTTTATGTCTTCAAGGAAAACATGGTGGCATGTTTTTTCTCAAAGTTTTGCAAGGGGTGAAAATCTAGATCTACCATTTCTAATTTCCGTGCCATGTTCCTTGAGTCTAATCTTGATGGATATCCCTATCATGGTAAATTTTAGGGGCGAATTTTAGCCCAAAGGAGAAATTTGAGGGTTTTTACATTTTAAGAGGGCAATTTTTTTTAGTAAAAACCCTTTTCATATAGTTAGCCCCAATTTTATTTAAAAAAAAAATAATTTTTTGATTTTAGCCCAAAATAAAAAATGGGCGGATAAACTAACTGAATCTTCATTTGGCTCGATTCGCTTGCTTTGGGAAATATTATTCCCTTAAAATCGCCATATTGTTTATTTATAATTTGGTTTTTCTAGTTTGGGAGTGGTTTGTGAGGGTCAATTTGGTCCTCGGAGGCTAGATTTGTTTTGAAATGGAGGGCGGAGGTTAATTTGTTCTCAAATGGAGGGCAACTCCCTATTTTCACGGATCCAGTCCTCTCTTTTCAGGAATTCTAGATTCATCGTGTATATGGATCCCTGTTTTCATGGATTCATGGTGTATATGGCTCCCTGGCTCCCGTTTTTCATGAATTCATCCTGTATAAAATTGTTTTGAAATAGAGTTTTCGATCATGGTTCACAAATTCTAATTTTCTAGTTTCGGTGTGAGCAACGGATATTTCTATATTGGCAGTGCTATTTTCAGTGCAAGCAGTAGCAATTTCTATTTCGACTGTAATATTCTTGCATTTTCAATCGACTGATTCTTCTCTTGTTTTGGTATCCATGGTTTCTTGGATCCGAACATCTCATGCCACTGCAACAGTAGCAATACCAACCGATACTTGATAGAATTGTATTGGCATTATGATTCAGGTGTTGTCCTTGATGGCAACCCACTCAGATGACAGATCACAATGCAACAGGTCAATAGAAAATAATTAATGATCAGACTACAAAAAATGAAGAAAAAGAGGTATACCGCAGGTTCACCATGGAAAAGGAGCATATACACGTGGGTTAACAAAACAAAAGGTGCGTATGACGTACACACACAGTTTCACAGAAGGGAAAGTGTGTACATGTTGGAAAACTAAGTTTTTATTTGCGGTATTGGTCCATGGTATTTTGGTTAATGGTATTGGTCCATGGTATCTGGTCCGAGGTATTGACCCTAGGTATTTGGTCCAAGGTATTGGTCCTAAGTGGTTTTGGTCCATGTTATTGAGAAAGGCCTAAGACTATAAAAGGAGGAGAAGATCATTAGGCCAGGTGTGGAAGTGATGAATATCTGATGAAGTGTGAGATCTAGTATGTAGGTTATGTGTATGTGATGCTTTGCTAAGGATGCACCTATGTGGCAAATGTAGGTTGATGAACCAGGATCATGAAGACTAAAATGCATTATCATTATATGGTATGATCATGAATAGTTCAGATCTAAATACTGACGCATGTATTATCCTTTATATCTGATGTTCTGGGTATATCTGAAGTTGAAAATTGTACGAAGGTATAAGTAGTTATTTTTAGATCTGTACGCTGGTTCCCTATGGTGAAAGGGTGTATACACGCTGGTTTGACACAGTCAAGTAGCGTATACATTATGTGATTTGATATTTTAGGTTGATGTTGGTTCAAGTGGTTGTTGCAGAGTTCTGGGTTATGCTCTATGTTCTGGTGACTGTGTTTTGATAACAGGGTTTTAGGTTTTAGTGATTCAGTTGTTGGGTGATTCAGAGATTGATGATGCAGATGTAGTTGCTGGTTCTATTACAACGGTGATTGATTTTGTGCTTTGATGTTATTGATGGATACAGTCTGAAAATTTATGAAGCATGGTCCCTGGAAGAAAAGAGAGGGTCGTAGCCTTCTGTAGGTCGGTGCCTATGTATTAGTAAATATATCGGCTAGTATAAGAGCTAGGGGGTTGTAGCTCCCTTCCAGTAGAAGCTGGAGAACGAGAGAAGGTTGTAGCCTTCTGCAGGTGGGTGTCTACATACTGGTATGCATCTGTGCTAGTACAAGATTGTAAACATGTTTTTTCTTATATTATAGAAAACAACAATAGGTGGTTTTTCTCCCGCATTGGGTTTCCACCTTATATCATGGTGTTCATGTGTGTTTCTTATGTGTGATGATCTGTTTTGTTTTACTGCACTTGCTTACTGTTTTTATGGTTAATGAATTTTTGATGTACTAATCAAAGATCAGTATATGATGAATTAACTGAATCACAAGTTTACTAGATATACGCTAGTTGCATTAAACACAGTTGCATGTACATGCGAGTTCCCTTAACTAAAGTAGTGTATATGAATAAGAATATGAAATGAAAAAGTTATTGATTTGCTAATAATGATACACCCCCCCCCTCTCAATATTATATCCAACAAATTGTTGGCCGAGCGCCAGAAGTTAGGCCCCTTTATGCAAGTGCTGCCCATTTGTAGTCGACTTTTGAATCAGGGTAAGTTGGCTTCATATTCCTTGTTTTTCTTCAAGTTTGTTGCCGTTCTTCCCTATCTATGTATTGGTTTTCCAAGGCATGCAATGCATTTGTATAGATTCATGATGGGGCAGGTTAAAGTTAATGTTCTTGCTTCTACTTCACTCAAAGTGGCAAAGCTCCAGTCGGGGGGTTGCTAACTGCACTGTTTTAAATAGATTAGATATGTGCATCATCTTGTTAGCAAAATGGTTTGCAGTACTATGGATAATGAAGGAAATATTACAAAAAATTGTAATATGGTATTGGGATGGAAGTGGTGAATTTAGGATTTTTTTAAAGCATTGAACTCCATGTTATTTACTAAGGCACATATGTCAGAACAAGGAACAAAGTGGAAATTAGGATTACTAAAATCCATTCCTATTGTCAACTCTTTTGTTGTGGGATGGTCTGCTTAAGTAATTGCATGTGATTTTATTGATTCTTACGTTTATTATAATATAAATCATCTTGTGTAGCTCATTGCTATTAAGATGAATGAGTTTGTGCAATGTTAAATGGGCATAATTAAGGGAATTAAGTAACTTACATTATGAGTTTCAATGGACTGGATTTTATTGTGTGATTACAAATTGTATCAAAGATTAGCAACATGGGTGACATCATCAAGTGCTTATAGTCTACACCATTATAGCTCTGAGCTTTATGTCCATAATAGACATGCAAAGTTAATTCTAGTCAAAGAAGCAATCTTCTAAACTGTTACAAATATTAAATACAATTGCAAGAAAGTGAATCCTTTAAATATTTAATACATCAAAATCTATACAACATATGTAACATATTCTTTGAATCAACAGGAATATATTATATTTCTTAGGAAGTCCTGAACAACTAATGCCAACCATGTAATGGCCATAAATGCATTAAAATTGACAAGCAACATATCAAAAGTATCCAAGTTCAAGAATTTAACAAAGGCTGGAACACAATGGTTTTTATATCAAAAGCTTTAAAATAAAAAAAAGTCCTTGCCATTCCTTGAAACCCAATATTGACATCTCGAACAGGCTTATCATTTCTTATAAGCTTTAAACCTTTCAACCTGTGTCCAATCTCAGCAAGTTGGGATGCTATCATTTAATGATGTGAGTTTCTTGTCTTTCTCATTTTTTTGATAAGTCTATCATTTTTAACATTTTGCTATCCCTAATTACTACATGCACATATGCTTCACCTGGAATTGTGGATGATGGAAACACTAATATCTATGAAGAATGAAGCGGCTTCTTACATAACTCTAGATATTGCAAGGACATATCTTTGGTGATTGTAATTGAAACTGCGATCCAAACAAAAGAAATGTTGGAATATGTCTACTATAGTATAGATGGCTTACATGATGACAAATCACTCCTTCATAATAGAAAAAACATCTTGAAATTTTGGTGACTTCACCTGGAGTTGTGGATGATGGAACACAATCTATGAAGAATGAAGCCGCTTCTTACATAACTCTAGATATCGCAAGGACATATCTTTGGTGTTTGTAATTGAAATCGCGAAATAGAAGCAATGTTGGAATATGTCTACTATAGTATAGATGGCTTACATGATGACAGATCATTCATTCATAATAGAAAAACATCTTGAAGTTTTGGTGATTCCAAGACACATAATTATGAAACTTGAGCCACAAAAAGGCCCTTGAACTCAATACTTTGTTTGACCAAGATTTAAGAGAGTTTCACTCTACAACCTTTGTTGGAAGAGGTGATGGAAAATAATTGATTTTCAAGTCTAATGTGAAACGAAAAGAAAAGGTTGATATAATAAAATAATTAAAAAAATAAGAAATTAGCTTAGATCCATCTTAACCTCAGATTGTTTAAGTAGGGAGAGGTTTGCACATGTTTTTTTTATTCCTCTTTGTGCTTAATAGATATTGGGTTGAGATGGACCTATGCTAGTAGAAGAACATTTTGAGGTTTTGGTAATGCTACTTAATGTATTATGATGCAACTTGCATTGAAAAAATCTTGTCAAACCCTCGAATAAGATTGAAAGTGGCTGCACCAAGAGCCCAAGGGCAAGAGTTTTGTTAGATAATGTGTGTAATCCTAATAAATTTAAATGGAACAAGAATTAGAAGTTCCAGTCTAATGTAAAAAAAATAATAACGTTGATGTAAGAAAAGGAAAAAACTAGCATATATCCATATTAACCTTGGATCTTTTAAGCAATGAGAGTTTACATGTGGGTACTTTTGATTCTTCTCCACGCTTAATAGATATGGGGTTAAGATGGATCTATGCTTGTAGAATACCCTAAAGTTTTGGCAATGCTATTTGACATATTGTGATGAAACTTGAACAACAAAAAACTTCAACTCAATACTCCAATTGACTAAGATTGAAAAGTGATAGTTTACTAGAGCTTGTGAGTGATGTACCCCTTCAAACAAGGGTACTCCTAAACTTTATACCATGCCATTCAAAAGCCCAATTGTGTGCAATTTATAGCCTTATAAGGCCATGTGGGATGAAGTGTAAAAGTGTATCCTAGATCCTCGATGGTGGATGGGCATGGTAAGTCTTCTTAGCTACATGTTGATGGTGCTTGGTTTTGTGGCCGCTGACTTCCCATTGGTGGGCAGTAACTCCCTACCTTGATGTGTCTTCTTATGTCTTGGGTTGGTATGTGGGCATCATGGAGGTGGACCTATTAGAACACATGATTAGAAGGAACACTCATCATTTAAAGCCCTATAGAGGTAAAAATTAGTTCCACAGTAGTCATTTTTTCTGTCGATGAGACAATAAAAAATCCTTTAGAACAGATATGTATTTCACACTCTATCAACCAGTTAGTAAGAATCTAATGGAAAAGTTCTACTGGTTTTGGCTAGAAGTAGTTGAAATGACATATAATGGCTTGGGATTCAAAAGAGGTGCAATACTCATCTGTTTCTGGCATGTCTAAGTCTAGTTTTGGGGTGTGCTTCAGTTGCTCCACTATGTATGGGTTTGGGGCAGTCCCTGCCTGTTTGGTTGGTTTTGTGCTAATTTTTTCCCTTGCAGTATATTCTTGAATGATTGTCTCCCATTTGCAGGTTTCTTCTTTGTTCTCGTGTCTTTTGTAGAGCTACTTCCCCCTCCCCCACTTGAATTTTTGGGTTTATTGGATGCCGTCGCTCCTCCCTTGAGCCTTAGATTGAGGATAATTGTGGAATCTGATAGGATATGATAATCTTGCAGGAGATGATTATCCTGTAATATAATACCTCTGTATAATAAATTTTGTTTGTTCATAGGGTATCCAGTTTTTTGTGTGATGCATTGTTTCAAAATCATCACACTGTTTGCTTTATTTACCCAGAATATAAGTGATGTCCCAACAGGGGGCTTTATGAAAATTTGAAAGCAGGGGGTACTTACTAGCCTCTTAGTTCCAGTACCATCCTTGAAACCGGAGGGCAAGACTGTTTTAGGTATGCCTTTCCCGAAGCTTTGATTGAACTAGAGGCAGGGAGCCTGTGACTTGACCACTGCTGAGCCAAGACAAATTTGCCTGCTCAGAGAAACCCACCCAGAAACAACCCTGCATATGCCTTTAACAAAAATTGCTGCCGAAACAAGAGCAACCTAGGCCCACACTCCCCTGTGGAAAGTAGAGGCAACAACACCAGGATGCCCATTCTACAAAAAAATGTCATGGACCAAGAACAAGAACCCTAACTCTGCACCATTAATGATCCAAGAATCTGTCTGGGGAGAAAAAACAAGTGTTTCTGCAACAGGCCAAAACCCCCATCACTGAGGAGCTCCCTGGTCTTCCGTTGAGGTAAAGATAGAGCAAACTCTGCCTGAAACGGCACAATACTTCCCCATCCGTTACTCGGTCCACTTCGAAAGGCATTTTCGCCTTGGCCACCATCCCTGCATGTTGCGGCAAGGAACCCCAGCCTCGCAATGGTGCCATTCGAGCAGAAGCCATGGAGAAAAAACCTATTTCATTCTCCATCCCGAGACATTTTTCGTTCCGATCACATAAGTGATGTTGTTTCAATGCTATACAAATGAATTGTTATATTTTATGCCTTAAAATTTACTAGTTTCCCATTATCATTGTTAAATAATTTTTGTGAAATTCCATTTTGCCTCAAAATTCAATTTCTGATATATGTTCTTTCATTGTTGACTCAACAATTCTTTTGCAAAGTACAATTCTATTCTCTTTGAACAAGTGAATTTATATGAAGCATATCTCAACGCTCGGAAACTATTGATGCATGTTTGCAGATCGATTTGAAATTTTTCTTGTGGAATATTCAGTGAGATGTCAAAAGATAATCATGGGAAGAAACTGTCAAGGCAAATAGATGTATTATCATACTTTCAAAAGGCTCCATCCAAAAATACACATTCTCTTCATGATTCAAGCTCCTTTGAACAATTTGTTACTGAGAGAGAGGTTAACTCTTGTGGAAATGCATTTGATATCCATACAATGGATGAAATAATAGGTTCCTCAAGTGGTCAGGGTGAGATAAATGTAGTTTGAACATAAATTGGTGATGAAAATGTTAAAGATTTTTCCTTGGAAAGTGACACAATCCATTCGCAGAAAAGGAAAAGAGGCCAATGGACCATACGGAGATGATTCCAAGAAAATTGGGTCCCAAGTTTTCCATTTATTGAATAAATAACTCCTACAAATGAGAATGAGGTTTTCCGACAAGTTAGATGTATTGCGTGTAATTGGAAAACTCAAAAGGTAGTGAAATTTCAAGTGAAGCTATTGTGTATGAGTGTTAATCGCATTTGAGTGTTTTTATTTTTTGATCTTTGGAACTATCACCCAATTTCTTGGCTTCCACTTGATTGGTTCTTAGATTACATTAGAATCATCTTGTGTTTGATAATTCTCTTGCATAGATCACATTTGCATAATTAGAATTCTCATTTTCAGAATATGAATGAAAAATGTGCATAGATTACATTTGCATACTTTTCAAGTGAATTGTGCATAGATTACAATTGCATAGTTTACATTCTGAAAAAAATCAATCGTAGATTTAGATCAACTTTCTTTGATTTGAATTTACATATTTTTATGCTTGTTTTTAACATAAAAAAAAAAACTTTTTGGAATTGATTTGCATTAGTTTTTCTTGATAAAATTAGTGCATTAGAGAATTTGTTATATTTTCTCTTAGTGATCAATTTTTTGCATTGTTGGAAGTGAATGGAAACTCTGTCCTTACTTTAGTTAGGATTCATCGAATTGAAAAGATTACATTATCATATTCGATTGCATTCAGTTGAGTCGGGTCATAACACCATTGGTTTCATATCCATTTACCCATTTGAGTAATAACAGCCTTAATAACACAGCGCTTAATTAAAAATTCATCTAGTAATTTTTACATTTCTAGGGCTCTGAAGCACCAATATAGATCAGGCTAGTGTCTTGGAGTAGGAGAGTAATTAACTCTCCAAGACAGCAAAACCAAACAAGTAGCTTATCTTGTGGTAGGATAAATCCAAATGTTGCATTTATACTCTGGGAAAGCTCCTCTTAAAGGAGAAGCACGAGCTCGTGTCCGAACCAGTGAGGGGATCAATCCTCCCTCGTTGGGAACGACGCCAGACACGCACGTATTACAAACGGTAAACCTCGGATTAACCATTTTCGAGGAGCCTAGGGATCACTTATCGGTAAACCTTGGATTAACCATTGTCAAGGAGCCGGTAAGGGGATTGAGCTTGTTACTCTGCCCATGCGTGTTGTCGGAGCGTAGACTATTCCCCCAGGTGTATTTGTTGCTGTTGGTGACCTTAGTGACTATTATCTTAGGATTCTACCCAAGGTGACGGTGGTGGGAAGATCCCACTGTACCTGGAGCAGACGTCGGCTAGACTCACTTGGATTTTCTGGGGGGTTCACTTCACTCGAGACGGTTAACGTGGAGGAACTTGGTCCAGTCTATTCATTAAGCAGGGGGTAACTGTTCCAACCGCCATTTCTGTATTGAATTCTGCGACGTTGGATTTCATCACCAACTAGTGTTTTCGCTATGGAAAGTTACTGTTTGTGTGTGGTTTGACTCCTAGATTTGATAGTGCGTGTTATTTTGTTTGTTTTTACTTTTAGAGACCATAGGTGTGAATTGTGAATTTTAATTGTTAGGTGTGAATTGTGAATTGTTAATTTTAGTTTTAAATTGTTAATAAAATTCACTGAAGTTGGATATAATGGAAAATGTTCCGGAATTTATCAACCTAGGAACCCCTCCTAATGAGAATCCTAGTACTTTTCCTTACTTTGGAAATGTTGGTCCTCCTTACATGGCTACTTTGTCATTACTCGGATTTACAATAGGTTTACCGATGTGGTTATTTTCAACTTCGTTGGCCCCAAATACTTCAATTGTTCCACCTCAACCGAATGCTTCACCTCAACAGAGTTCACCATCTCAACATCACCAACCTTCTGTTGACCCTTTACCTTTTTCACCTAATTTTTCTTCCTCCATTGCTTCCTCTTCGCTTGGTAAAAGCCTCGATGCTAGTAACCAGGTGGCTAAGAAGAAGAAGAAAGGGAAGAAGAAGAAGAAGAAGAAGAAGCAAGATAAGAAAGAAGTCAACCAACCAATCACGGCTGTAAGTGTTAGTTGTGTTGAAGAAAAATCCAACATGCATCATAAACCAAAATACCCTTGCAGGCTTTGTAAGGGTGACCACTTCCTTATCAATTGTCCTGGTATTCCAAAGGTCTTGGAAGTATGGTCAGAAAAATCTCATCAACTGTCCATTGATCCATCAACCAGTGATAGTCAGGTTCCTGGGAAAAAGGGTAAAGTTAGGTTTCCTTGTAAGTTATGCAATGGGAGTCATCAAACTCACATTTGCCCTCACATGGATGAAGCCTCAAAATTGTTGGAAAACCTTAATGTTCCACAGCAAGAATTTCCAACTGGTTACCGTAAACTTTTACCCAACCTGCCGTCAACTGACGGAGTGATTGATCTAATTTCAAGTACGGTCGATCCCACTTTTCCATTGGAGAGTGAAACTCATGTCACTCTGGTTGATGATCCATTAGTTGATCAAGTGGTCGATTCAATTTCACATTCGATCGATCCCACTTTCTCTTTAGAGAGTGAACATCATAC
>APFE030968861.1:88484-125302 GCA_000404065.3 Pinus taeda
GGTTTCTCACCTTTGACGACAGTTTACATCATTGACTTTCGATCAAAGGATTCCATGACATGTTCGACATCAACACATCTTATCACATTTCATGGATTGTGCTGAGTACTTTGAGAGCTATTGTAATTATTGGTGGTTTCTCTCACGCTTGTTAACAGTTTACATCATTGACTGGTAATCAAGCGGTTTCTACCATGTTCGACTTCGACACATTCAATCGCATGGATAGAATCGTACTATTTCGGGACATAGAAATGAAGACCCTGGATCTAGTTTCCACCATCCAGGCTGCGAGGAATTTTGTATTCATTATACTATGGACTATTCATAAACAGATGGCTGCGTCCATACTATTTCCACATGTGTCTGTACTTATGATGTGTTACGAGATCATTCCTATATCAGAGCAGTAGTTAGTCTTCTAGTCAGTTTTCAGTCTCTTAGTCAGCTTTTATCTGAGTATGGGAATGCCTACCTCAGCGATGATATGATCTCATACACCAATGACCAAAGTGTCACTATGTTTCATGTAATATTCGCATTATTAGTTTGTGCTTCACCATGGACTATAGTGGTTGCCTCACTGTCAAATTCCATTGACTATTAATTATTATTATTACTACTGCTTAGTATCTAAAACATATCATGAAATTTTGATACTTAATATGATGATTCTAATTACTAATTATTTTATTTATTTATTATTATTATTATTATTGGTCATTGCCTTGCTAGGAAGTACATCACTCACTTCATGGTTGAAGTGTGTTGACTCTCCATCAACCAATTTTTCTATCTACAGGTGCATTGGTCGAAGTTTGTTCACTATCAATTATTTTCCCAAGTTTTTGTAATTTTAACCATATTTTTGGGAAAACGATGAATATTCCTATTTTCTTAGAAATTCAAAATAATTTTCTAATTTCTGGAAACCTTGTTTCTAATTTTCCATTGGCCGAACAAGGCTTCTAATACATATGTAAAAAATCTAAAATGTAATGTGACAATTGTAACCACTAATTCTAGTTATGTTATCCATAGGAACATTGACTAGGCATTTATCATGTAGTTTTTTAGCATACATGTTACGAATGCATATTTGATTACTTTTTGGGGGAGTTGGTTACAAATAGATTTCTTATTCAGCCTATATGGTGGTGATTCTGTAGTTTCATGGCATGATGGATTTTCTCTACAAGCTCATTTCAAATGAAGTTGAAAAGCATGTCACATTGTTTCCAGGTAAACAGTGCGTCCTTTATTCTATATGTGAGTACTTCGAGAATATATACAATATATGTTACAACCGTAGCAGTGAGGTGAAAAATTCAATAAGTGGATAATATGAGAGTGCTAAACACATTTATATGATATACGTTACTATCATGCAATTGTTACATTTCAATTTTTTTCGTGTTATGAAATTAGAACCTTTTTTCCCTCTTATTTTTATGTATTTGATTTAATTCATATCATTAGAGTAGGGAAAATGAACACTAGTAGAATAGATACATTTAAATACAATGATATCTTTTCTAAGAGGTGCATTTATGTTCTATTTATTATTATTTGATTATTATTACATTATATAGCTTTGCATTTCTTTTGCAATATTTTTTTACTGTCATGTAACTGTTACGTTTAAATTGTTTTCGTGCTATGAAATCAGAACCCTTTTTCCCTCTTATTTCTTTGTATTCAATTTAATTCATATCATCAGAGTAGGGAAAATGAACACAAGTAGAATAGATACAATTAAATACAATGGTAAATTTTCTAAGAGGTGCATTTCTATTATATTTATTGTCATTTGATTATTATTACATTATATAGCTTTGCATTTTTTTTGCAATATTTTTTATGTACGCTAACTAAAATAAAGACTTTCTCAATTTTCAAGAAACATATAACACTTAGATATTTGGATCCATGAAAATAATTACCAGGAAAAAGGTAATTTGAATATTTCTATAAAATATTTAGGCATTTGTACATTTGTTAATTTTTCAGTTTAATATATGTAACAAGGAACTATAAACTAGAATCAGTCAAAACTAAAATTTATTTTGTATTTTACCTATATGCATATACATCAGATTCTATTTTGTAACTATGAACCTAATATTAGAATATACATTAGCGATGACTATGTGCTCTCTAGTTCGATCTTCATGAGGCAGTTCTCAGTATCAATTATAATGTCCTTTTAAGTAGTAATTTGAATGCATTATTTGTGAACAAGAAAAAATATAGAATTCAAATGATGCGATAGTAGACATGGACGAGGAAGTGGAGATAGTGATGAGCACTATTACAGAAGTACATATCACATGAGACAAAGTGAAAGGAACACAAAATAGGGAAGAAACAAAAGTAAACAAGGTAACTGTGTCTAGGTTTAGTTAATTGCATATCATATTTCTTTTTTGGTTTTCTTGAATTAATTTCAATTCAATGCTCATGACTAGGTAGAAAGAGATCGAATTTATGCCATTATTGATTGAATATATAGTTACAATATAACATGAATCATTTTCCATGGTGTTGTCTTCGTTACATATCGAACATTTTTTGGAAAAAGAAAATATGACAAAAGAAATACTCTCTGTATATTTGGTAGATAATAAAGTCAAAATGAAAATAACATTTCTTGTGTTGACAGAGTTTATCGAATAGCATGAGGCAAAACTTATAAAGAATGCTCGTGTTTCTATTAGAAAATTTGAAATAATTCCAAAGTACAAATAAAATAGTGGTGAATATGAGAAAACTATTTGTCTAAATAGATTTAGCATTGTAGAAAACACTTTCCCTGTTTCCAAATGTGATGATTGCAAATTTGTCTCGTAGTCAAGATCCATTTATAGTTGGAAAAAAAACTGCCATTGCAATTTTGGAAACAAAAACAAGAATGCAATGTGTACTAGAAATCAAATATGAAAATGAAAAATAGGTTAGGGAAACATTAAGCTTTGATTTATTTGAATGTTTTAATGCTACAATTTTATGTCCATCTCTTATACTATTTACATGTATTGTTTTACAAATATTGCATATGTGACAGGTTCAAGTACATGAAAAACTTGTTTCAGTATATCTTTCAATTCAAATACAATTGAAAGAAAATGTTTTTTTACTCATCTTGCTAAAACCTATAGTTAGAAAATAATAAAGAGTTTTCCAAAATTCAGAACTACTTTTCATATGTTCATTGAAAACAAGAAAGAAAGTAAAATATCTAATAAAATTGCTTTCTTTGATGAGTGGAATATGCAAAGTGAACTTTATTATATTGTATATATATATATATATATATATATAGAAAAGACATTTTGACTTCAAGTTGTTGAGTGTCAATTTTCTATATCCATTTTACAACACTTGGAAGGACAACTGAGGTTGACTAGTGCATATACAAATGCATTGTCTCCTCATTTATTTCCATCGATTAAATAGTATCGTACATGTAAATGGTAGGACTATAATATTCTGTGTTCAAATAGGAGTGAAACTGGATAAAGTATTATTAGATCTATAAAAAGTTTCCTATGAGCAATACTGTGCGGAGAAATCAATTGTTATTGATTTGTTGTCCGATATCAAGATACATGGCACATTTACAATAAACCGTCAAAATGTGATTATACATATATAATGACAGTTCTCCTTGATTACATTCTTGATGAATCTAGTGATGGTACAATTCTCATTGCTTGGATTGTCAAGTAATCTACTGATGGTATTCTCATTCTTTTTGTTTACATTTTCAAATAAATTAGTGATGGTATTTTGGTTCTCTTCGCTTGAATTTTAAAGTCATCTATTGATAGATCCACACCTTCACATATCCACACTTTCAAATTTAACATTACATTTTACTTATTGCTTGAAGAATTTGAGCATAGAGCTTTTTTAGTTTTTGGGTGATTGGGCTTTTATTTCATTTCCTGATTACCTAATATGTGGTTGGTAAGGAGTAGGAGAAGAGTTTTCATTTCCACACGTTTGCATATCCATAATACCAATCTTAATATGACCTTATACTTTATGCTTGAAGAATTTGACTATTGTCCAATAAGTGTTTTGGTTTGTTGGATGATTGAAATTTGATTTCATGTTATTTTTAGTTAAACTACTATTCTATTTTCTTTCCTTTTCGAGCAATCTACTATTTGTATTTTGGAGATAGTATTTGTTTCAAGTTGTCAAAACCAAGAGGTGTTCTACGGAAAGTGTAGATATCTCTTTTACCATTAACTAGTAAAACTGAATTCCATGTCTATTAGCGAGGGGTGGGGGGCCATAGACATTTCTGTGCTTCGACATATTTGTACTTACAATCCTAACATTGTCTTCTACTTCCCGGTTCAATTATTTGAGCATTGTTGAAGAGTTTTTTTTGGTTGATTGGATAGTTTTGCATCCGATTTTATCATGTGATTATGTAATCTATAGTTTATTAACATGATACAAAAATATATTTCAGTGAATTTATTTGTTTGAGTTTTATTTTTTTGTACTATGCTATTTACTAAGATTATTTACTATGCTTTGATTGTAATGTGTAAGTAGTTCATTGTTTTATGTCACGTGTGCCTTTTTTTACTATGAATTCTTACATTATTTATTGATTGATCAAATTTACAAATTCTATAACGAGCCAAAGAATATTACAAAACATATTTCCTTTGCACATATTTTATGTCGACAAAAGACTATGTGAGGAGACTCTATATTTGAACATTTAAATATTTTATGGATCGCCAAAACTTGTCTAACATCTCTATAAAGAAAATTTTGCATTTAATAATATTTGACAATGATCGTCATAATTTAAAGTTTAATCCAAAGTGTTTGAAATTTACACTAAAAAATTAGAGCTACCAACGTTACATTGTTATTACGTCACCAAAATTTAAAAACATAAAATGTGTAAACAAAGTATACAATATGTTGTAGTTAACTGTGTTTGAAACTTTGGTTTTACATTTACAAGGTGGAATAAAATGGTTTCCAAGCTTCATTCTTATCAAGTTAACAAATATTCTTTCTCGCTTCAAGATTTTTTCATAGGTTGTAGAATTGCTAATTTTAATACATTGTGCGGAGGTGCAAAGGAAAATTTGTTTCCCCACCCACTTGGTCATTTCTTCCTTTTCACTCTTCTGCAGAATGCCCCTAGCGCCCCTTCGAGTATTGATGTTTGTACCATGGTACTTACTAGCATTATTTACTATGTTTTTATTGTAATATGTAACTAGTTCATTATCATGTATTTTTTTTTTTTTCAATGATATTTCTTACTTTGTTTTATTGATTTATCAAATTTACCAATTCTATCATTAGTCAAACAATATTACAAAATGCATTTCCATCTATTTTCAATTGTACAATTTGATTAGATTAAAAAACAAAAGAAAACACTTTGACATATAACATTTGCATGATTATGATGATCCAAATTGGCATAATTTACAAACTTTATGTTCCATGAACATGATTAGATCAGAGTATAGGTGATGCAATTTTATTAGACTATTCTGCTATGTGCCTCTAAGTTGACACACATTTCTTCGTTTATTTTCAATAAATTGACATATTTATAATAACTTGCTATAAATAATTTCTATAAGAAATGGTCTATCATGCAATTTTTTTTTTTTTAAACCAATCAGTATCATACATAATTCAAACAAATTTGTAAATCGAATGGTTATTTGAAGAAAATACATATGGAAGAGCATGACATAACTTACAAAATATTTTGAATATATACATATGTGTATATATTCCAATATGTATTTTTACTGTGCCAAGAAAATTACAATATATAGCCTTTAGCATATATTCAAAATTGTTTTAGAAAGTAGCAAAATTTGTTAATGATTTATTTATTAATGAACCATAGTTCCTAGAGGTTGATGAATGCTGTGAGAATGGAGGTTTGATTTCCCCATTCATGTTTTGCAAGATCTCTTCTAATAACATTCTTATAATGTCATGTTCATCTTCTAGCTTCCTAACCATCTGTTGAAGTTCCAATATGTTACCCATTAACATTAAAATATCTTGGCTAAGCATTAAGGTACCCTAGATGAGCATTAAGATATCTAGGCTCTTTGAATATACCTATTCCTATATGCTTCTTCCTTTTTCTTGTTCAACCATTTGTCTTCCTATTGGTATTTCAATAGTAGCAACTAAACAATGGTATTCTAAGTGGAAAAGCACCCCCCTCTCTTCTGACAACAATGATACCAAAAAGACTTAGAAAATTCAAAAAGTAATAGAAAAATGATAAATAAAATCCCAAAAAAACTTATTAGTTTTAGAAGAAACGAAACAAGTTAGTTGCCTATAACATTGACATGCAAGTTTAGTGCTTACAGGTTTACAACATGGGGACTTCACTCAATGAACCTGTGAAATGTCACTTGCATTCATTGCATATTAAACAATACCTTTAATTCAAATACATATTGGAAAATATCTATAAAAATCACATTATTTAACCCCTTACTAATATGAACCCAATACACCTTCCCAATTCAAAAAACCCCTACTTTCACTTGATATTGTAGGTATCTATATTTTCATTAACATTTTTTACACCTCTTTATATTTTTTCAATAAATTGAGCTCCATTTTTTGTACCTGCCAATATATTATGTCATTTTTTCGTCAATACATATCCCCCAATATGAATGCACATTTTATTGTCTTGCTCCCCCAATGAAGCCTTCATGGTCTACGACAAGATGAACATTGGAAAATTTCTTTCCCAAAGCCATTAGAAACTAGTTTAGATCCCATAGGCCTAAATATAACGCGTCAGAGGCAATAAGTGATTTAAATCATGAATTGACATCAAATTTTTGAAATGAAGTTAAACTAAAATTGATTTTGATGATATTCATTAACTAATGATCATCATCAATTTGGATAGTACTGTTTTGCATGATTTGTAATTAGGAAATATTGCTCTTAAATTGGTTAATTTAAACCACATATGTTTTTCTTAAATTCTAATTCAAGATAGTGAAATTGATAAGATTGTGTTTCATGATTCCTCCATTTGGCGTGCTTTAGAAATAGATATCAACATACTATTTTTTTTAAGATCCTAAATCTCATTCTATTTTGATTAACAAAAGCTCTCCTTCCAATAAATATAAGTATTTTCTACATTTATTTAGTGAAGCAATGTGTATTCATGGCATTTAATTTGTTAGCTTATTTTTCTATCAGATCTTTTTTTTTTCTATCGAATTAGAGTGAATGAACCTTGGTATTGATGTTTTCCGAATATTATTGGCTTCACATTTGTTAATTGAACAACTATTATGTAATAGTAAATGAATTGTGAATTGTGTTTTTAATTCATGTGAGGAAGAAGTGTTGTGTAGGGGAATGGATATGTGAAGCATGCTACAAATAAATCAATTAAGTAGCAAGTTTGGCTTGTTTAATTTTATGGCATGAAAAGTTTGGCTTACATGTATATTAGATGCAAAATAAGTATAAATGATTAGTTATAATTGCAAGGAAATTTTGTATCTTGTGTTGATATAGTTTCTACCATTTTACATTAAGCTAAAAGCTATCATTTCAAAACTTTTACTGTTACAACATGAGTTTTACTACTATCTAATATATGATGACCATTGTACGAAGTTTTCTTTGCACCTCTAGATTCTGCACAATGAGAAAGATTTCACCAAAGATAATGGCATAAGAGATATAGGGTAATATTAATTATTAAAATGACATACACTATGAAAAAAACATAAATTTGAAAATCAAATTACAAAAGTTTAATTTTCTGAATGGATTAGACAATAGTAGTTTATGAAATTGAACATTTCAAGTATAATTTACATTGTAGTTGATTTGTGTTTTCTTAGAACACAATAATGGTGTTAATCATGTCTAGTCACTGAAAGGGTGTATAGGAGTTATAAATTTGCATTGAATTTATATCAATTTCAAAATATAAACTACACAAAATTAAACATTTATAAATTTAAACTCTATATATGTATGCATTTATATTTTTGTAGATTCAACCGAATTAATTACAATATTTAACCATTTATCATACCTAACAGCTCCTATATATAAAGTTTAAATTTTTTATTTACACATATAAATACAAATGTTGTCCAATATCTAAGTTTGAAGCTTTTATATTTTTAGTGTGCAAATCAAGTAACAAAACCCTCCCCCTCTTCACACATAAATATCAGAGATTTTGTTGTGCAGAGAAAGAGTGTGTGAAGGTATTGTGTGCGTAGTTGTTTGTGTTCCTTGCTTCACACACACACTCTCCATGCATACTTTCTAGTGCATTCCCTACACATAATTCCTACAACAATCCCCACATTTCTCCATATACTGAAACAATTGGTGGGAAAAATACTATGCAGAGCAAGGAATGGACACTTTCCCCCACAATGTCGTGTATTTTCGTATACATTTCCACATGTTACATATTAATCAATTGATTAGTAGATGGGGTTATTAAAGTTTGGGGCATAAAAAGTTTTGGTTATGTAAATACTAAGTGCATTTGTGTTGATACCTAGTATAAGTTGGCTAGGTATAATTATATAATCTATGATTCCAATATTCAGACTTAAAACTTGATACAAAATAAGTGTGGAGGTGAAGAACTTTGCAGAACCAAAAAATCTCTGCATAATAAATATTAGGCCACTCAACTTCATACAATAGATAAAAAGTCACAAAAAATAGTATAATGATCTTTAAAAACAGATTCCTCTTCCATACATTTCTTTCTACAAACTACAAATCATAAATTTTTATGCTATTCGATAGACATATTTTCTTCTCATCTGGAAACAATTTTTTTTATTAGTAAAACAAATCTAGAAATTACTTTATCTTCACAGATTAATTTTTTAATCAGGCTTACATGATTTTAATAATGAAACTGTTATGCTTCACATTATAATTTGTTCAATGCAAACACGCGGGAATGTGTTCAAAACAAATTAAAGGCTTCATCCACACTTTGCATATATCATTTAACCTTTTCCTAAATTTTAATAAAATGATTTATCCTCGAAACAGAACCATTTTTTGGCTTAAGGGGTCCTAACCCAGGTTCAGAGTTAGTTGCACCAACCAAAAAAACCTTACACTACTGGCTCTTTCGGCAGCAACCTATGTAGCGCAAGTCACAGTCTCACCCAAAGCAGTATTGGGGGATGCAAGAACCAAGTTTTTGCATCCAGAGACTAGTGTTATGTATTTCAGTGCCTTAGACCTACTTCCGCACAGATCCAACCTTCTGACAGAGTTGAGACTGCTAATTCATCCCTAAATACCTTCAATGCTTCGCAGGACCAACCAATTGTGTTAATTAGGCCCTAACATGATATTTCTACTACTTTCCTGCAACTGAATAGATTTTTTAGGGATTCTGAGTTCTAGATCTTCTGTCGTGCGAACCTATCTTCCTTATCTGAGACTAACCCAAACTAGATTTAGATCTTCATGAATATCACTCAATTATCTTATTAGGCACAAACATGTTCAATTAACCAGATTGACGCAGAGAAAACACATTGAATTCCGGAAACAACATGGAAAGTGGCATAACAATTAAACACATAGATGCAAGTATTTCGAACCCAAAATTAGTCTTTATTAATTAGGATCTTTTCATTACAGACTTCAACTATCCTATGCACTTAGCTACAGGGGTCCATGCACTCAGCTGTGGACTCTTCCAGGCCTCCGCGCACTCAGCTACAGAGCCTTTCCTTCGTGCACTGACACAAACAGACCTTCCTGTTTATCAAACCCTTACGACATCATTCATTCATTCATACTTCTCATTATCTATCAAAAGTTATCTCTAAGACTCACTATGAATCAAATATTTATATCTTTTCTAGTACAATACCATGGCCCCCGGCTCATGGTTGAGTCTCCAAAACTGCCTATCACTTACCCAAACAAGGGGCTAAGGCCCTTGTGACTCTTGAATAACTATGTGCTCCACATCCGTATTTTGTGAAGACTTTATGTTCTTTACAAAATTCTTTACAAAAAATTACTAGACTAATTCAATTCTACCCTTGGGGACCCTATCCCAACAATAAATTTATTTCTACAAATAGAAAATCGTCAATTTTTACGTTATTTGATAGACATCTTCTAGTTTGGAAACAATGTTTTTAGTAGTAAAACAAATCTAGCAATTACTTTATCTTCACATATTAATTTTGTAATCATGCTTACATTATTTTAATAATGAAATTGTTATGCTTCACATTATAATTTGTTCAATGCAAACACACGAGAATGTGGTCAAAACAAAATAAAGGATTCATTCACACTTTGCATATATCATTTAGATATTTTGGCCTTTTCCTAAATTTTGATCAAATAATTTATCAATCTATTTATTTCTTTAATTGAACGAATTGATTTAAGATTTCCAAATAAACATGCTTTCAAAAACTATTTATGTATTTATTCATGAATTTTAGCATCGCTTTCAATTGGAAAAAGGGCAATGATTTTTCGATGAACCCTAGGGAAAAGCTCCATGTTTGATCATGGGTTTGGGCGATATGCTAAATAAAAATATTTTTAATTCATCAAAGTAATACATAAAGATCAATAAAGCATAAAGCATAAGATATTAAACACTAAAAATGAATTCTAACACAGAGGGTCTAGATACCATGTCCGAATGGAACAAAACAGTGACCTCATTAAATTTAAACAAAATAAATGAAAATAAGGAAAAAGTAATATTTGGATTCCATAGAAGGAAAAGGGAAAGCTCAAATGATCGACAATGTTATAAGAATTCATAAATGAAACTAAGTATCAGTTTATGCCAAAAAAAAGATTATAGTGTCAATAACAACTTGAAAAAAAATTGCCTTATTACCAAAAAGGAAAATAAACATATATCCATAAAAATTTTAGGATCAATACATACCTAAAAGCTATCAACTATGAGGGGTACTTATGGAACAATATTTTTTGTTCCTAAACCTACTAATGGTGGAAGTTGAAGCTCACAATGTACATGTTTATCCATGTGAGCCAATCTGCCTTCAAAGTGATTTAGTTTTTACCATAAACACTCTTGGTCCCTCTGTAGATTTACTAATGTATATGACATCTGCCACTGTTTGCTTTGGAGATCATTCATGAATGGAATTATAGTATGTTAGGTCCTTATAATACTTGTGTAGCCCCCTTATTGTTATTGTTAGTATATTCCCCTATTTTTATTGTTGTGCCCATGTAGCCCCCATATTATTATTGTTGTACCCCATATAATCCCACTATTGTTATTGCTGTTCCCTTACATTATTATTGCTATGTAAGCTCTAATTATATTGTGACCCTTTAGACTCCTATATATACCGAGGAGGTCTTTTCATTTGTATCATCCAATTTTTTTTCATTTATGTTATGTAACTGATGTCCCTCCCTTGAAGAAGCTATTTCTCCAGTTGGTGATCTATCTTTTCTTCTATTTTGTGAGCTAGTTTCATAACATTTGGTATGAGAGCTTTGGATTCTAGAGTTTCTCTACATCAAACAGGTCATCTTGGAATTTTCGCTATAATTTTTTCTATGAAGCTTAAGAAGCTTAAATTTAAACCATGTGGAGGAAATTTTTGTGTACTTCTTGTAGAAGTTTTAGATCTTGTTTCACTATATTTTTTGAGATATGTTTCGAATAATTTAGGGTTTCTACATGCTCCAGAATTCTGTCTCAAATAGGTGACCTAGGGAAAATGATCATGACTTTCTTTTCAAGTATCAAATTTTAATTCCATAAAAATTGATTGAGAGTGCACGTAATGTAGTTTTTTGTGTATTAATTTTAGTGCTGACGGTTGAAGCAATGACACATGGCATCCCATATGTTATCACCTAGATTGAACTCAGGTTGAATGGAGGCAATTCTAGGGTAACCGCAAACCAATCTTAACCTGGTAACTAGCCCTACTAGACCAGGAGAGGGCTCTCTCCTTATGAACCCGAGTCAAGATGACTGGATCAGGGACAAGATTTTATGCTAGGTATAGTAGCTCAAGGGTTTTGATTGAATTTCTTGGTGTTTTTTGCCAGATCACGAGGAGCTGGGCAATTTGGGTCTAGGAAACTAAGTCAAAATTGCAGGGGATTCTATGGGGCAAGGTAGGTATGATATTCAACACCTTAAGCATGATGGGGTGAAAGACTAGACTGGTGAGGAGCTAAGAAGGGCTTGAGCAAGTCAAGAATCCTTCCTAAATAGAAGAAAACATGAAATATTGGTGTTTTCCCAAGGCAGAGCATTAAAACCTAATGTATTCCACCTATCTGACTTGAAAACAACTAATAAGAAGCAATTATATGAAAGAGGCATACATAAATAACATGAGAACATACTAACAGAAGAAGAAAATCATGCTAGAGGCCATACCACAGGAATCCCATAAAAATAGCTACAACTTTATTAGTTTCTTGCCAAAACTACTACAAAATGATAATTGTTCAGTACATGAGCATCTAGCAGAATCCAACCCCACCAAATGACAAAGAAAACACATAATATAGACATCTAAACTACTCATGCTAAGCTTCAGGGGTCGAATCCATGAGAAGAGGGGTTTTTTCAACCATTTCTCAACAAATAATTGGAATATAGGTAGTCAAACAACTTGCCTCTAAAAGAGGGGAAGATGATTCATTTGCCTCAAAACCACCTCTAACTAATGTATCTACCCTCTAAAACTTTTTTACCATTACATTTACATGACATGCTCATAAATTACATCAGTGAAATCATCCAAGAGGAGAGAGAAATCAAATTCACAGTCAAAACAGGCGAATTTCAGTTCCCTGAGAAAAATGGCCCTAAGTGCAATGCCATTGGTCCTAATCACAACACCGCTTTCCACCTAATTTTGGAGGCCTTCCCCTTAGCCAAATTCAGCCCATGATAGCTCATTAGAAAGGTCTTCAAGTTTAGTTTTTTGAGCACCTATAAATTTTGAATTTGGAGGTCATTTTCCCCCTCAAACCTTGAATCTCCCAAGACTGCTTCCGTGTGTCCAAAAAGAGGCAGAAAGGTCATTTTTTTGGTAGTTTTTGGACGTTTTGGTGAACCAGATCTGCTCCAAAAATTCTGAAAATTTCCATGGTGCATGTCCTCATCATTTTGAATCCAAAAATGTCAACTTTTTCTCTAATGGATGCCCTAGGAAAAAGTGTAGAGCTTGAACCAGATCTGTTCCAAAATTCTAAAAATTTCCACAGTGCATGTCCTCATCATTTTGAATCCAAAAATGTTCACTTTTTCTCCAATGGATGCCCCAGGAAATAGTGAAACGCCGATGGAACTGTGCTTCTAGACAAATTTTCTGTGTTGTGAATTTCAAAATTTCAAAAATACAAAATCTTCTCAAAATCTGCCCAAATTTGGCATGGAGCACCACCATCAAGTGCTTTGGTTGGCCAAAGAGGCTTCAGCCAACATTTTGAGTCTATCTTGGTCTTTATTTCCCTCTAAGGTTCTTCTCAACCTAGCTTTCATCCTCTTCATTCTCATGTTGCAAATTTTGTTCTGTGTCCTGTAGCGATAGGCCATGTGCCTCATCATTTGGTTATCTATGTTGGCCCTCTCAAATAATATATGGTGATATTGTGAAAGTTACTCCAGCCAGTGTCGCTTCATAGTTATGCAAGTGAGCTGCAAAACGTCTAGCAAGCTCATGATAAAATGGATCCTCTCCACTAGTTCAAAAAATTCATAACATCCAAGGTGCCTAAAACATGAAACTGCTAGTGGACAGGCTTGCAATTCTCTTAAATTATTGGGCTCTTCTCTTATGATTTTTCCTCCCTTATGAGGCTTTCTCTGCTGCCTATGTGTCTCCACTGAACTATCACTTGCTGTCTCCTCATCATAATCAAAATCACTTCCTCTATCCATTGAACTAGCTATTTAGTTGCACAAATGTTGACAGTGTATATGGGACAATGTGAATGGGATGATGGGTATGCTCTAGGGTTTGTAAGTGAATGTATGTAGTTATAAACAGAGCATAGGCTATTAGAGTGAAGGGAGGGTTATGGAAATGAAATATAGGTGATGAAAAGTAGATGAGTATGGAGGGAATGATGAATGAAAGGGTTTAGTTATGAAGCTAGACAGTGAAATGGACCAAGTGATTAGGGTTTTAATGGAAGAGGATTAGGGTTTAATAATGAGAATGGAGGAGAGGTCTATAACATGAAGTTTGCAATCTAAACAATGTATAAGAGCAAGTACTTACTTGCAAATACGAGATTGGAGGCAATTTGGGCGAAAATTTGAAGTTTGGAGTGATGGGATGGTTATCTTCTCTAAGCGTAACACTCTTGCCTAAGCACACAATGTTGTGCCCTAATCACAGTGCCCGTTCAAAAATACACTGGCAAAAAAATCCCTACGCATAGCGCCTTGCCCTAAGTGCAGCACCTCCTTCCCTAAGCGCAACACCACTTCATGATGACTTTTGACTACCTTCTCGATGTCCAAATTGGGCATGGGATAGCTGTTTGAAAAGCTTGTCAAGTATAATTTCTAGAACATCTTGAAATTGGAGTTCATTTGCCCTATCAAACGCCCAATCTCCCAAGACTGGTCAAAATGTGCAGAATGAGGTTGCAAAAATGCAGAGTGCTATTTTAGTCAATGTTTGGAGGTCTTCCTGAACTCCAAATTGAGCTCATGATAACTCATTGGAAGTATATTTATGTCTAATTATCACTTGACTCATCAAGAAAGTCATTTGGTCACCTTAGCTAGGAGAAATTTTGATTTCTCCAAGGTTAATCTAGAAGTGCATCAACTCTCTTGTAGCAACTGTATTTCTGACATTTCTCTAAAACCATGAAACCTGTGTACAAACTGAAGGATGTTTTTCTTCTCGGGTCTGTGATGAACAAAAACCTCTATCACTTTTGTCAAATTCATCTTTTCTTTCTCAGAAACATAGCTTGAAGAAAAATCGTCCCTTATGTGTGGTGAATGGCTTGTTCCTTGGAATGAATTCTCGACAAATGATGGAGACTTGATGTTTGATGATATGAAATGGCCTCAGACCTTCTGACATCCCTTATGCCTCATCTACTCAGATATCTCTGATCCCATAGCCAAACCTAGCTCAGTAGGAGAGGAAATTAGGGTTTAGTGCTTGTTCTCTTTTGCTTTTGCAGGTGGATTTGTGCTCATGATAACCTGATTTTTTGTAGTGGAAGGTGCTTGGCAACATCACAAGATGTTTAGGAGTAGTTGGGAACCAATATTACATATGAAAACATAAAATTGCGTCATTAATGGAGATAAAAACAAAATACCCTATTTTCACCTCAAAACAAGTTTTGAGGTGAGCACTACATTAAGCTTTCAAAATGATAAATTATGGCTTTGCGAATCATTATTGTCCTCCTCGTGTCCTTGCTAATCATTATTGGCATGTAATTATTGGATTTTACCATGATGGGATCCTAAAACCTAATGAGACCAAACCCAAAGACCTAATGAAATGAATTGCAAAGGGAACATGAGCCATGACGAAAATATATGGAAGAGGATCAACAAGTACAGATCATGAGGGAAAATTGAAGTAAACCATACCATCAGTGAATCCATGACCTAATGGAATGCAAACTCATCAGTATGGGACTCCTACTATGAAATGCAAAAGAGCAGATTTTGATCACTGATGGTAGTGTGAAACACTGACACTAACATTGGCTCCAATGGGGGTGGTAGGTCCTTAGAGGTGCCAAGAACATCGTAGACCTAGTAGCCTTATCCATTGGGCATGGAGTAAGAAAAAAATACATCACTGAATACTAATGACTCAAAGACACAAACTGACTTGAAACTGACTCAATACTAAAACAAAACTAACAAACTGGAAAAGAAGCTCAAAGTGAAGCTTATTCAATAAAACCTACTCTAACTATTTCATTCATCACCTGATCAAGTGAAATGAGACAACTAATGCAACCAAGTAAGAATTCTAGCTGCTGTTTGAATTCTTTGCAAGTGCTTGTTTATGAGAAAGAAGAGAAAACTACTGCAATGCAACTCCCATGAAAACTTGTAAACAGATCCGAATTTTCCTAGATTGAATAATATGGATCCTCTATCTGACTCCAAAAATACTGCATAAGGATCTTGAAATTCATGTGCACTGGGACTTAGCTCATCCAATGGATTACTTTTCTTCTCCTCATACCATGAATGCAAACATTCATCTAAGCTTTGTGATGAGACTCCTGCTGAAAATGACAAAGAAACCAGCTGCAAGATCAAGTTTGTATCAATACTTTTATCAAGCTCTAAGTTAGCTAATGGAGAAGGACTTTGACTGCTGATATCATCCAACAGATTAGCTATTGGATCATGAAAAACTTGAAAAGACTGTTGCAACCCATTATCTATTGGTTCCAATGAGATTGCATGATTTTCTACAGGCTGCTCATTTGAAGATATACTATGAGAAATTCCCTTCAAAAACTAAAATGATTCAAAATAGAATGGTACAGAATCATCTTGCATCATATGATCATATGTTCCAACTTCCAAATATTCATCTTAAACTTGAAATTCAATGACATTCGGAGGCTACAAATCTAGATATGAGAAGTATTGAACATGGATTTCATTGCCCTCTAGATAGTCAAGATAAAAACTTATCGACGGTTGATTCTTGATTGCATGAAAGTTGTCTCTGATGAACTAAAACGAAGTAAAAAAAAAAAGGAAAAGATCCTTCAATTACTTCAAAATTTGCTGCACTTTCCTCCTCACTTCCATAGCTGATATGCATCAACTAATCACTGTATTCAAACTACTAAAAGTGAACTTCCTCCTTCCACAAACTAGCTATTGATTTGTCTGCAAGACTAGCTTCTGTTTAGAGAACATAATCATCATCATACTAATCAAACTTAGGGAAATCATCAGTATAAAACACATCATCAAGCATACATGTAAAATCAACAAATCTCTTTTCTCCAAGATGATCTATAAAACAATCATTATCATATCTATGACAACTAGGATAAGAAAGGTAATGTTTTGGATCAGCCACTTGTTTTTCTTCAATTAGCAAGCCATGGTCTTGAACATCATACTCATTCCTTGTGGTGATATTTTGCATCATCTCTTCTACTGCACTTACCAAAATGTTGAGCTTTACCTCTAAAGATGTCGATCCCTCTAGATCTATGTTCTTCATCTCTTCTTCCTTCAACTTTTCCCTTCTGATCAGCAGATTAGCCTCTACATATACTGCACTCTTTTGCATCTCTTCAAGCGTTGCAAGGTTCCTTTCTCTTAGCTTAAACTCCATTTCTGGATCAAAGGATTCCAAGTAGTGTAAGAGAGTGAATCCAGGAGGAGGTCTTATAGTAATAGACATTGAACAATAAACTTGGTTAAATCTAGTAGAAAACTATTGTACTGTCTCCCCTAGGAGTCTTTTCAACTGGTTATATTCTTCTAGAATCAAGAAAGGGTTTTTTTTGACCACCCACTTGTCGAGGAAAACTTCGACGAACTGCTGGAAATCTGAGATGCTCACATTATGCAGGGTTTTGAACCACCTCTTGACTTTTCCTTGCAAAGAAAGAGCAAAAAGCCTAATATTGACATCCTCTTCATCAACTTCAAAAAGGTCGAGAAAAGACTCAAAATTCAATACATGTCTCTCAGCAGTGATGTTGTCACATTCACCATCAAATCTTGGCAGATATAGGTAATGATTTTTAGGGAAAGCATGGGATATAGGAGTTAAAATTAGAAGCTTGTATCTATTTGGAATTTTACAAGGTATAGGAATATGTACAAAAGGTTTAGAATTAGTCTTGGTCTCTTGAGGCTCATCAGTTTGAAGACAATCATCATAAGATTTAGAAGAAGGGTCTTGACCAAGATCAAAGACATGCGGATATTTTGTATTCACAATCTTCAAAGGGAAAGAATCAAATGCAGGTCTAGGATCTTTTCTCAAATATAATATACTTTGTAAAGCCTTCTTGACATTCTCGGGAAAGAGAAGAAATAATTTATAACAAAGAACATAATGTCTTGGATGAAATTCCAAATTGAATACTTGATCTTGCCATATTGTCCTTTCATGTTTTTGCTGGTCAGGTTCATCCTCCAGTGGAGTCCTTGGATCTAATCTCAAAACTGATTTGGAATCGCCAGGTGAATTATTTCAGCCTTCTTGTGTCTAATAGTTTTCCACCATCAAAAATCATATCTAAAGTTGATACATTTTGCTGAGGAACATCAAACTACATTCCCCAGTATGGTCGCCACTATGTTATCGTCTAGATTGACCTCAAGTTAAATGGAGGCAATTCTAGGGTAACCATAAACCAATCTTAACCTGGTAGCTATCCTTACCAGGATGGGAGAGGGCTCTCTCCTTATGAATCTCAATCAATATGACTGGATCAGGAACAAGATTTTATGCTAGGTATAGTATCTAAAGGGTTTTGATTGAATCTGTTGGTGCTTTTTACCTGATCAGGACTGGGCAATTTGGGTCTGGGAAACTAAGTCAAAATTGCAAGGGATTCTATGGGGCAAGGTAGGTATGATCTTCAGCACCTTAATATTGATGCGGTGAAAGGCTAGACTGGCGAGGAGCTAAGAAGGGCTTGACCAAGTCAAGAATCCTTCCTAAATAGAAGAAAACATGAAATATTGGTGTTTTCCCAAGGCAGAGCATTAAAACCTAATGTATTCCACTTATCTGACTTGAAAACAACCAATCAGAAGCAATTACATGAAAGTGGCATACATAAATAACATCAAAGCATATTAATAGAAGAAGAAACACGTGCTGAAGGCCATACCACAGGAATCCCATAAAAATAGTTGTAACTTTATTAGTTTCCTACCAAAACTGTTACAAAATGATAAATGTTCAGTACATGAGCATCCAGCTGAATCCAACCCCACCATATGACAAAGAAAACACATAATATATACATCTAAACTACTCATCCTAACCTTTAAGGGTTGAATTCATGAGAAGAGGGGATGTTTCAACCATTTCCCAACAAAGAATTGGAATATAGGCAGTCAAACAACTTGCCTCTAAAAGAGGGGAAAATGATTCATTTGCCTCAAAACCACCTCTAACTAATGAATCTACCCTCTAACACTATTTTACCATTAAATTTACATACCATGCTCATCAATTACATCAGTGAAATCATCCATGAGGAGAGAGAAATCAAATTCACAGTCAAAACATGCAAATTTTAGTTCCCTGAGCAAAATGGCCCTAAGCACGGGGCCACTGGTTGTAAGCGCAACACTGCTTTCGACCTGATTTTGGAGGCCTTCCCCTTAGCCAAATTGAACCCATGATAGCTCATTAGAAAGGTATTCAAGTTTAGTTTCTGAAACACCTAGAATTTTTGAATTTCGAGGTAAATTTCCCCCTTAAAACTTGAATCTCCCAAGACTACTTCTTTGTGTCCAAAAAGAGGCAGAAAGGTCATTTTTTGGTAGTTTTCGGACCTTTTGGTGAACTAGATCTGCTCCAACACTTCTGAAAATTTCCATGGTGTATGTCCTCATCATTTTGAATCCCAAAATGTCAACTTTTTCTCCAATGGATGCCCAAGGAAACTGGCGCTGCACTTCTGGACAAATTTTCTATGTTGTGAATTTCAAAATTTCAAAAATACAAAAAGTTCTCAAAATTTGCCCAAATTTGGCAGGGTGCACCACCATTAAGTGCTTTGGTTGGCCGAAGAGGCTTCAACCAACATTTCGAGTATATCTTGCTCTTTCTTGCCCTCTAAGGCTCTCCTCAACTTAGCTTTCATCTTCTTCATTCTCATGTTGCAAATTTTGTTCCGTGTCCTGTAGTGATAGGCCATGTGCCTCATCATTTGGTTATCTCTGTTGGCTCTTTGAAATAATAGATGGTGATATTGTGAAAGTTACTCCAGCTAGTGTCACTTCATAGTTATGCAAGTGAGCCGCAAAATGTCTAGCAAGCTCATGATGAAATTGGACCCTCTCCACTAGTTCACAAAATTCATAACATCCAAGGTGCCTAAAACATGAAACTGCTAGTGGATAGGCTTGCAATTCTCTTAAATTATTGGGCTCTTCTCTCATGATTTTTCCTCCCTTATGAGGCTTTCTCTACTGCCTATGTTTCTCCACTAAACTATCACTTGCTGCCTCCTCATCATAATCAAAATCACTTCCTTTATCCATTGAACTAGCTATTTAGTTGCACAAATGTTGATAGTGTAGATGGGACAATGTAAATGGGATCATGGGTATGCTCTAGGGTTTGTAAGTGAATGTATTTAGTTATAAATAGAGCATAGGCTATGAGAGTGAAGGGAGGGTTATGGAAATGACATATAGGTGATGAAAAGTAGATGAGGTATGGAGGGAATGATGAATGAAAGGGTTTAATTATGAAGCTAGACAATGAAATGGACAAGTGATTAGGGTTTTAATGGAAGAGGATTAGGGTTTAATAATGAGAATGGAGGAGAGGTCTACAACATGAATTTTGCAATCTAAACATTGTATAAGAGCAGGTCTTACAAATACGAGATTGGAGGCAATCTGGGAAAAAATTTGAAGTTTGGAGTGATGGGATGGCTATCTACTCTAAGCACAATGCTCCTTCCTAGACGTGTAGTGACGTTCCCTAAGCGCAGCACCCGTTCAAAAATACACTGGCAAAAAACTCCCTACGCGTAGTGCCTTGCCCTAAGTGCATTGCCTCATTCCCTGACTATACTACCACTTTAGGATGAGCTTTTACTACCTTCCTAATGTCCAAATTTGTCATGGGATAGCGTGTTGGAAAGATTTCTGAGTCTACTTTCCAGAACATCTTGAATTTTTCAATTTGGAGTTCATTTCCCCTGTCACAAGTCCAATCTCCCAAGACTGGTCAAAATGTGCAGAATGAGGCTACCAAAATGTAGAGTGTTGTTTTAGTCAATGTTTGGAGGTCTTCCTAAACTCCCAATTGAGCTCATGATAGCTCATTGGAAATATATTTGTGTTTAGTTATCATTTGACTCATCAATAAAGTCATTTGGTCACCTTAGCTAGGAGAAATATTGATTTCCCCAAGGTTACTCCAGAAGTGCATCAGCTCTCTTGTAGCAACTATATTTCCGACATTTCTCTAAAACAATGACACCTATGTACAAACAGAAGGAGTTTTTGCTTATTGGGTCTATGATGAACAAGAACCTCTCTCACTTTTATCAAATTCATCTTTTCTTTCTTAGAAACACAGTTTGAAGAAAAATTGTCCCTTATGTGTGGTGAACGGCTTGTTCCTTGGAATGACTTCTCAACAAATGATCGAGACCTGATGTTTGATGATATGAAATGAACTCATACCTTCTAATATCCCTTATGCCTCCTCTACTTAGATATCTTTGATCCCATAGCCAAACCTGGCTCAGTGGGAGAGGAAATTAGGGTTTAGTGCTTGTTCTCTTTTGCTTTTGTAGGTGGATTTGTGCTCATGATAACCTGATTTTTTGTGTGGAAGGTGCTTGGCAACATCACAAGACGTTTAGGATCAGTTGGGAACCAATATTACATATGAAAACATAGAATTACATCATTAATGGAGATAAAAACAAAATACCCTGTTTTCACCTCGAAACAAGTTTTGAGGTGAGAACTACATTAGGCTTTCAAAATGATAAATTATGGGTTTGCTAATCATTGCCTCCTCATGCCCTTGCTGATCATTATTGGCATGTAATTGTTGGATTTACCATGGTGGGACCCTAAAACCTAATGAGACCAAACCCTAAGACCTAATGAAATGAATTGCAAAGGGAACATGAGCCATGATTGAAATATATGGAAGAGGATCAGCAAGTACAGATCATGAGGGAAAATTGAAGTAAACACTACTATTAGTGAATCCACGACCTAATGGAATGCAAATTCATCAGTATGGGACTCCTACTATGAAATGCAAAAGAGCAGATTTTGATCACTGATGGCAGTGTGAAGCACTGACACTAACACCATACAAGTTCAATCTATTGAACCATCACATAATTAGGTCATCATGGTAGATTTCAAATAACTTTATATTGAAGATATAATCTTGGTTTGACCTGGGGAATTGGAAAGAAGAATTAGAGTGATACCACAAGAATGAATTTTAGATCTTGGGAAGCTGAAAATTCAAATATACAACAATTTCAATATGAAGCTCCAAAAAGCAGGAAGAAAAAGATGTGTTTTTTTTTAAATTTGCATAAGTTTTGAAAAACTAGTTTGAAGTAATTCAAAGGACATAGCGAAGCATATATGTCATTATTTGGTTCTAATATGCCTAGAAATGAAAAAATGGATACTCCCAATAAGAAACCAGAAAGCTCTACTATGACACATGAAGAAGAGGAAGAAATGCAACATGCTATATCAAAATTACATGATGAGGTGCAACAAATTTCTCTCGCAAAGAGTAACCGAAAATGAAAGGGAAGCTAAGATGGATGGTTTGAAGAATAGTTTAAAATTATACATGAAAATTTTGAAGGATGGATTAAAACTAGACATTGAAGCTAAGATGGACTGATTAAAAGCATACATGGAAGTCGAGATGGATGGTTTGAATAATTGTTTAAAGAAGAAATTGAAGGTTTGAAGGAAGGTTTGGCAAAGTTGCTACACGAAATTCTTCCAAATGTCGAAAAGGTATTCCATAAAACTCATCATGAGAACAAAAGGAATGTCAATCATGATTTTAAAGACTCTAACTTTGGATTAAAGACCAAACAAATTCCAAATATTGATATCAGGAAGTTTGATGGCAAGGATATGGCAACATGGATACTACATATGGAGAAATATTTTTATCTACATGATGCGCAACACATACAAAAGGTACACATTGCATCTTTATATTTAGAACACAATTAGTTTGTATGGTATCAATGGATTTATTCATTTAAACCACTTGTCACTTGGTCAATTTTTATGGAGGAAATGATAACACATTACAAGGATACAAAGAGACACATTCTTTAACCAATTGATAAATCTCAAATAAAAGGGCTCAATTGCAAAGCACATTGAGGATTTCCATAAATTAAATATCAGAGTAACTGATACTCCATAGTAGCATAAGATTGATGTCTTCATAGGGAATTTAAAGGATAACATCCAACATGAGGTTTGCTTTTGGGAGCCTGATTCATTGGAGAAAACATTCAGGGTCTAAATAAAAGTTACCAAACTTTATGGCAACAAGGAAATCTACCACTTGCAGCTATAAATATGGAAGTGTTGCTACTCCTAGCCTTCCACAACCTACATGGTTGACACCACAACAATTAGAGGAAGTTCTTGGAATTATGATACAAGTGTTTTCCTTGATGGAAACTCATTCACAGGTCAGTTCATTTTTGATGAAATGAAACTCATAGGGTAACAGGTCTATTTAGATGTAACAAGGCATTGGTACGGAAGAACATGAAGCTAGAATTATAGTCTACTAATTAGAATGAAGAAGTTGAAGGTAAAGGATGGTGGAAACCAGTTTAATATGTATACAAAGGTCCACTTAGTCAAAACAGTGTATACATGCTGGTTCATAGAACAAAAAGAGCGTATATGTATACACACACTTTCACAAGAAGAAAAGCATGTATATGTTGGAAAATCATGTAAATTCAAGAGGAGACAATACCAGGGGTCAATACCATGGTATTAGCCCTCAATATTGAGTGGAGTAACAACTATTCGATCCTGTCCAAGAATACCATGGGTCCTAAGAGTTTTTGGTCCAAGGTATTGAGAAAGGCCTAAAACTGTATAAGGAGGCGCAACTCATAAGGCCACGGTGTGCAAGTGAAAAGGTTGTCTAAGGAATACTTCTACCTAAATTATATTTTATGTTGCTGGGGCTATGCTTGTGATTTGATATGAAATACTTTGTGCACCTTGAATTCAATGTTGGATCAAGATCATGAGACCTAAAATGGCTTATCATTGAATGATCTAATATTGGTTGGGTAGATCTGATTGTGTCCACCTGTTTTATTCTTTAAATGTCATGATTTGGGTTTGTCTGAAGTCTGGAATAACATTGAAGTTATGAGTTAATATTTACAGATTTGTACGCTAGTTCGTCTCGGTAAAAGCGCGTGTACACATAGGTTCTACTCTTCCAAGTAGCGTATACAAAAGAAAAGACTTTTTTTTTTCTTTTTTCTTTTTTATTTTTTTATTATTTTTTCTTCAGGTTTTTGGGTTCAGCACAGTGTTCTGGTGACAGTGATCTGACTGTTCAGATTAATTGGTTATTGGTTGATGCAATTTGAAATTTATGACGTGTCCAGTACAAAAATTTGTGTACAAGGAGCATCCATTCTGAAAATTTATGAAACGTGGTCCTTGGAGGAAGAGAGAAGGTTGTAGCCTTCTATAGGATGGTTCCTATGTACTAGGAAACACATTAACTAGTACAAGAGCTAGGGGGTTGTAGCTCCCTTTCTAGTATAAGCTGTAAAACAAGAGAAGGTTATAACCTTCTATAGGTGGGTTCCTGTGTACTGGTACGAGTCTGCACTAGTACAAGATTGTAAATAGATTTTCTTATTATTAAAAGAAGGCAAAGACAACAACAGTAGTTGGATTTCACCCACATTGGGTTTCCACCTTAATCTTGGTGTTCATGTGTGTCACTTATGTGTGGTGGTTTATTCTGTTTTTACTGCACTATTTAAAAAGTTACCGATGCATTCATTAAAGATCAACACATGATAAATTGTCTAAATCACAAGTTCTCTGGGTATACGTTGGTTTCTCTAATCACAATAATGTGTACATGCTAGTTCACTTCACAGAAGTAGTGTATATAAATCTATTTGGGAAATGAAAAATTATTGATATGATAATACTGACCCACCCCCCTCAGTATTATTTATAGCAATTGGTATCAAATCATGTCCTTTAGAAGAATCTTGATTGCTTGAAGGAAGATTTTCAAGATGAATAATCACAAAGGCATGGGATCCATTAGACCACCAATATTCAATGGGAGATCTTAGTATATTGGAAAATAAGAACAAGAGCCTATCTACAATCTCTTAGAGACGATGTTTTGGAAATTGTGGAAGGAGTATATTAATTTCCAACAACAATTCCTACAGGCTTTGTAGGTAAGAAGTTATACGAAACCAATGCCAAAGCTATCAATATGTTATTGGGAAAGTCTGTCAGAATCATAATTTTTCAAAGTCATGCAGCTCAAGACAACCAAAGAGATATGGGACAAAATCATTTAGAGCTACGAAGGAGACTCTCAGGTAAAATGTGCTAAGCTTCAAACTCTCAGAACTTAGTATGAAACTCTTAAGATGCATAGTGATGAGAGTGTTGCTAGTTACTTTTTACGTATAGATGAGATTGTTAATTGTATGAAGAATCTGGGTGAATAGATAAAGGAAGCTACATTAGTTGAGAAAATTTTGAGATCTTTGTCTTCTAAATTTGAGTCAAAAGTGTCTGCCATAGAAGAAAAACAAGATCTTAAAACTATTACTATGAATCAACTCCATGGAATCCTAAGTGCCTTTGAAATGAGAAAAGGAGGTCCATCAAATATGAGAGAAGCCTCTTTTAAAACATCTGCAAAGGGAAAAGAAAAGGAGGAGAACAATGAATCAGAACACATTTTAGAAGAACAAGATGAGGTAAATTTTGTCAAGAAGCTTCAACGGGGTTCCAAAAGATTCAGAGGTAAGATACTTTTCAAATGCTTTGGTTGTGGTAGAGTCAGTCATTATGCTGCCAAATGTCCTCATAAAGATAAATATGAAATGGAAAGGAACGTGTAGAAGGAAATAGAAAACAAGTTGTGAATAGAAGGAGTTACTATACCCATGAAGATGGTGATGGCTTATCCAATAGCGATGAAGATGAAATTGAACAAGATTATAGACTACTCATGGCTTATGACAATGATGATTTTTTGGATGCCTTAGAAGAGGAATACTTTCTTGAAGAAATCACTAAACTCAAAATCTATTTAGAGGAAAAGAATATGATCATAGATACATTGACACACCAACTCACTGAAAGAGAAAAACATAATGAAAACCTAGAATGTGAAATTATGGGTCTAAGAAAAGAACTTTAGAAGACAAAATCTCTTAATATTAGATTTGATAAAGGATCCGAAACTCTAAATGAAATCATCAAAGTTCAGCGTCCTCCTCTGATAAAGATAGGTCTTGGATATAATGAAGAATCATCTCAATCACATAAGCTATCAACCTCCACTAGAAGCTATCTTGATGCAACAAAGACCAGTGAACAGTATGTCAATCATCAACAAAGGCCTAAAATTACTCATCAGGTAAATAATACCCAATTTACTCCAAGGATGAATATTAGTAGAAGCTTCAACCAACAGGTAAATAATGCCAAAAGATTCTATGATCACAACAACTTCTTTAAGGGGTAACGTTTTTCATGTCATAACTTTGGGCTTAAGGTTGCTCAATGTGTTGCTTACAAAACCATCATGACTAGAGAAGCACGAAATCAAAGGAGTATAACATGAATCAAGAAAAGTTCCTATAGCAACTTTTCTCCTCTTGAAAATGAAGTAGAATGTTCGATTTGTAACAACTTTGGTCATGAAGAATCTGAATGTAGGAGAAAATTTCAGCCATCACTTCAAAAGGAGAAAATGCCATTAAATCCCAAGATATGGAGAAAGAAGGAATATCAATCAGAAAGATGTCGCATAGCTCTGTATGTAAAAGGACAAGAAAATCAGTGGTACATCGACAACAGATGCTCCAAACACATGATAGGTGATAAAGAGAAATTTCATTCATATAATGATTTAGAGAAGGAAAAGAATGTCTCATTTGGAAATGACACTCCATCTGTCATTAAAGGTAAAGGTTCTGTCTTCTTGAAAGAAAAGCTTAAAGCTGGAAATGTCATGTATGTAGATGGTTTAAAGCATAACCTATTGAGTGTCAGTAAAATGTGTGATCAAGGAAATGAAGCTGTGTTTCGATCAAATGGATGCGTGGTTCATGAGCTTGATACAGGAAAGACCTTGATCAAAGGAACAAGAACTCAAAACAACTTCTACATACTCAAAGGAGGACAACGACAATGATATCTAAGAAAAACAGATGAAAACTGGCTATGGCATAGAATATTGGGACATCTAAGCTTTTCTCAAATAAGAAAAGCATGTAGGCTAAAGGTAGTTTGTGATCTTCTAGATGTCAGCATCCCAGAAAATACCATATGCAAACCATGTCAGGTCAGTAAGCAAACCAGAGTTCACTTCAATGAAAAATAAAGATCAGCAAGTAAGCCCCTTGAACTCATCTATACTGATTTATGTGGATCAACAAGGAAAAAGTCACCTCGTGGAGAAGAATACTTTATTTTATTTATTGATGATTTTTCTAGGATGTGTTGGATAGGACTACTAAAGCATAAAAATGAAGCATTTGAAAAATTTGAAGTTTTCAAAGTTTTAGTAGAAAATGAATCAGATCAAAAAATCAAATGTCATCTAATCGAGGGGGAGAATTCATATCAGATGAATTATTTGACTTTTGTGAACAACATGGAATAAAAAGGAAACTCTCCGTCACAATAACCCCTCAGTGAAATGGCGTGGTGGAAAGAATGAACAGGACAATTCAACAAATGGCTCGATCGATTCTTGATGAACTTGGAACTCCTGCAACCTTCTGGGGTGAAGTTGCATTTTCTACCGTGACTATTCTCAACAAAGAGAATGTTCGGGTAAATAGCAATCAAACTCCATATGAACTTTGGTATGGTAAGCCTCCTACTGTAAAACACTTTAAAGTTTTTGGAAGCAAGTGTTTCATCAAAAGGACTGATGAAAAACTTGGTAAGTTTAAACCTAGAGAAAATGAAGGAATACTTATTGGTTATTCATCCAAAATTAAAGGATACAAATGTTATAATAAAAGAATTCAGAAAATTATTGAAAGCATTGATGTTGTAACTGATGAAGCATGTAGAAATCCGGAACAAGTAAAATCAACAGAGGAATATGATAGTGAGGAAGATGGGGAATTCTTTCCCACACCAAATCAAAATGATATAGAAGAAGAAACCAATAAAGCACCAGAAGAATATATGATAGATAGGGAAAAGACTCCATCCAGGTATGTTTAGAAAAACCATCCAAAATATCAAATTCTAGGAGAAAAAGTGGCTAGTGTACAGATAAGAAGAACTCTTACAAGGACCTTAAGTTATATAACATTACTATCCTCCACCGAACCTCAGAATGTAAATGAAGCCTACAAAGACGAATGTTGGGTCAAGGCCATGGATGAAAAACTGGACCAAATTGAAAAGAATGATACTTGGGAATTAGTTCCTAGACCTCATGATAAAAACGTTATAGGAACAAAATGGATATTTAAGAATAAGTTGAATGAAAATGGAGAAGTTATTAGAAACAAGGAAAGACTTGTTTGTAGAGGGTATGCTAAACCAAAAGGTATAGATTTTGAAGAAAATTTTGCACTTGTTGCCAGACTTGAATCCATAAGGATGTTTCTTGCTCTCTCTAGTTTTTGAAAATTGAAAGTATATCAAATGGATGTAAAACCAACATTTCTTAATGGATATTTAGAAGAAGTTTTTATTGAACAACTGAAAGGATTCGTTCTTGGAAATGATGCAAAACTCCTATGCAAACTCAAAAAGGCTCTCTATGGTCTAAAACAGGCTCCAAGGGCTTGGTATTACCACCTTGACAAATATCTACAACAACAAGGTTTCACAAAAGGTTATGCAGATAGAAATTTATACACAAAGATTGAAAATGATAAACTACTAATTATTGTTGTTTATGTTGATGATATCATCTTTGGTACAATGAAGAATCCATAAGTCAAAATTTTTCTTTAGTGATGCAACAAGAATTTGAAATGTCCTTACTTGGTGAACTTACTTATTTTCTTGGTCTACAAGTACATCAAACAAAAGATGGTATCTTTCTTTCATAAACCAAATATCTCAGGCATATCTTGAAGAAGTATAGAATGGAAAATTCTAAACGAGTATGTACTCCAAAGGTAACATGATGCAGTCTCAGTTGTAACGATGAATCACCAGTAGTAAACCAACCAACTTACAGATCTATGATTGAAAGTTTTCTTTATCTAATAGGTATCAGACTTGATATCATTCATGCAATAGGAATTATTGGAAGATTCCAAGCAAATCCAAAGGAATCACATCTCTAGGTAGTCAAAAGAATTTTCAAATATCTTCAAGGAACTCAGGAGTTTGGACTATGGTATCCTAAAGATACATACCTTACTCTTCATGCATATACAAATGTAGATTGGGTAGGAAATGTTAATGATCGAAAAAGTACTAGTGGAGGAGCATTCTATATGGGTTCATGATGCAGGGCTGGTAAGCCTGCATAAACCAGGATCTTCAATAACTATGCATATGAGAATGCATTTCACCTATTAGCCGAATCAAAAACTCAATGTCTGACAAATTTCACACATCCGTATGTTCTACGAACTCCATTCGATTCACAATCTTTCACCGAATAATTACTATTCCTTATCTCCATTTAATAGGCTTTTAAAAATTATAAAACTAACTGAAGATCACACCAACCATATGCACACAAAAATATGAGAATAATTAATTAAGAAATAATATATTTACAAGAGAAATCATGGCCTATTCATGGCCTCCCATTTTTTATCCTCACTCTCACTCTCTCTCTCTCTCTCTGATTTTCAATGTCTTTGAGGCTACATAATTTATAAAAACTAAGCATGATCTAGAATCACTCAACTAAAAGCTCTAAGTGTCTACATGCAATGCATACACATGGTAAAAAGCATCTTGAGGCTTTTTCCCATCTTTTTCCTTGTTCGAAAATAGAAAAGCCTTCCTTATCCACATCTATTGCTTTTATGCCTAAAAACACTCCCTATTTTATTAAAAATAACAAAATATTTAAAATAATCACAGCCCCCTTTTTATTCCATATTTACAGATGAAGAGGGTCTTGATGCTCCTGCATCATACACCCAACCTTAAAATTAATCATGATCTCCTGATCATGTGCCTGGATCCCATACTTTGTGCTGCAAGTCATCATCTGCTGTTACTTGCTGCCTTTCTCCAGGTCTCCATATTTTATGTTGTCTTGCTCCATTAGTCGCACTTTCATAATCTGTCTATATTTTCATCTTGCTGCTACTTCCGCTGCTTCTCTTCCTTACTGATGTTTCCCGCTGAGATGCTTTTAACATGATTCTTCTAATGAGCTCAATTTCTTTGTCCAATAATTCTTCAAACTGTTGGTTTCTTGCTGCCTGCTGAGCTAAGATGGCTTGCTCAGTCTGTCCTGTTACCTGCTGACTTCTTGCTCTTATTCTTGTTTCTGTTTTGACTGCCACCCGATCATCCATACCCTCTTGTCTTCTAGAACAGAAAACTTCTTCCCCCTGCATTTGACTACTCAACTGAGTCAAATATTCTTCAACAATACCTGCATTCACAAAAGACTGGTTAGAATAAAAAGCATAAAGCATCAATGCCTTGTATTCCTTTGCCAGCATTTCAGCATATTGTTCTGAATCCTCCACTATCAGCACATCAGTATGCTGATCCAAACTTCTCAAAGAATCCTTTGAAGAATTCTCAAGACTATCAACGAGTCTTTCTTCCATGTCATCTGCTTCCATGGCAATTTTTTGTAATTGTTCACTGTATTGAATTCTTCCATCTGTTGCATTTTCCCTTTCATATCCTGGATTCTCCAACCAGTATTCCAACAGTGCAATTTCTTTGTAGCATTGTTGAAGCATCACATCATCATTTACACTCCCTGCATTCATGCACAACTTGTGAGCTTTAAAACCATGTAACCCCTTGTCCTTACTTGAAGTTTCAGTCTTCAAGTCTTCATCTTCACTATCTCTGAGAAATTCTCCATGTTCCATTTCAACTTCCTCTTGACTCATCTTCTTGCCATTTATCTTGGCATCCTCTTTCTTATGTCCTCTACTGTGGCTTTTTCCTAAACCTCTACTATGACTATTTGTAGTCATCTTCTTCTCGTTCTTTCTTCATGAGCTCCTTTGCAACAAGCCTCTACAACAGCTAGTCCTCCTAGCTGCAATCTTACCTCACTAAGCCCTCCTCACTTAGTCTTTTGGTAAGCATGGTCCTCCATCTGGAACCTCTTCCTGAGCAACACCTTTGCTCCTTATAGGCTTCTGCAATCTCCCACTCTCTCCTGAGAACACTTCAGTTGTCCTCTCTATCCAGCCTTTAGCTGAATGCCAGGTTCACTGCCACCTTCTCTGCAACCATAAACTTTGTTTACAAATTCCAAATCAGAAAAACAATCTCACCTTTAAGATCTTGCCTGATCTTGTCTTCTTTCCACTGCTGCAATCCTGTTCACTTGTGTATGTTGCATATCAGATCTTCAACAAAACTTTCTTCAGTTCTTCGAAAAAACATACAAAAAACAAACTTCTTCAAGAAAATATTCCCGCTCTGATACCACTTGATGAAAATGAGATTTTCGGGGTTGCCGAAAATCCCAATTTCTTTAAAAAAACAAGATCCTAGAGCCTCTTTCCTTCGATTTCTTCAACAAAACAAAGCAATCACTCTTCAATGAAAACAGAGTCAGGCTCTGATACCACTTGAGGCATTGAGGAGGGAGTGAGAACAGGGAGTGTGAGGGTTCTCTTGGAAGCCTTCGGGCAGTTTGTAAAGGGCCATCAATTTCGAATTATCTGGCTAAGTCTGTAAGTAATTGGTTTGTTTTGAATTATATATATATATATATATATATGCATTAAATGATTGTGAAATCACTGTCAGGGTTGAGGATCTGTGTGTTAATACTTGTAAGCACCGTTGAATTTGATGTGCTAACCTGTGCGTAAGAAATTGTGATTCTTTCCACTTGTGAATGCCGAGTTTAAGATTTCCAAAAGACAGTCTCATAAAAATCTGGTGGACGCCAAAGGCTTCAAGGAACAGTAAGCAATATTTTTTTTAACCGTAAAGATAAACCGGTTGAATACCTCCGTATTCACCAGGAATGGAAGCGTGAACTTTTACATATGTCAGTCCTTTACTTTGTCTAATTAAATCCTGAATTGGAGCACTGCGTTCTATTTCCATCTTATCGTTTCGTAGTTTGGTTGCGCAAACCGGTATGATGGAATCCTTATGGTGACGGGATTCCTCACAAAGACTAGCTCGAGAGAGTGTTACTGCTGTAATAAATCACTCCCACAGCCTGTCTGCGCGAGGAGGGAACACGAGTTATTGGAGCGCCGAGCCATATGAAGTTAATATGCGTGGTTTATGAAAGGTTGCCTGTGCGCGTGGGTTCATTGATATTTTTTTAACTGTGCATATAAAAACTGTATTGAAGTCTGCAGAGTATAATATATATTACTAATATATTATATATATATATAATATATAATATAAATATATATATATATATATATAAATATATAATAAATATATATATATATATATATATATATATGCAGGGGCAGAGTATTTGCGTGGTTTACACATGCACTGGTGGTTGAATACAGGCCGCGTTCATGGCTTGTATATGACATATATGAACCTGTGTATCAATAAACTGTCCGGTTTGAATTAAAATATGGGCACATTTGTTTGATTGATCTATAACTCTAATCTTAAAAGCGCATATACAAGATTGGTTTGAATGATGTTTGTGAGGTATGAAATTGCTGAAAGTGGGTGGATGTGAGATCGATAATATATGAATTTATATTGAGCCATATATTTGGAAAGCTCCCACATGTTGAAATGAGATAGTGTAGATTTGTCAATTATTGATTTGGCCGGTGTGATTATTTTAAATATTTTGTTATTTTTAATAAAATAGGGAGTGTTTTTAGGCATAAAAGAAATAGATGTGGATAAGGAAGGCTTTTCTATTTTCGAACAGGGAAAAAGATGGGAAAAAGCCTCAAGATGCTTTTTACCATGTGTATGCATTGCATGTAGACACTTAGAGCTTTTAGTTGAGTGATTCTAGATCATGCTTAGTTTTTATAAATTATGTAGCCTCAAAGACATTGAAAATCAGAGAGAGAGAGAGAGAGAGTGAGAGTGAGGATAAAAAATGGGAGGCCATGAATAGGCCATGATTTCTCTTGTAAATATATTATTTCTTAATTAATTATTCTCATATTTTTGTGTGCATATGGTTGGTGTGATCTTCAGTTAGTTTTATAATTTTTAAAAGCCTATTAAATGGAGATAAGGAATAGTAATTATTCAGTGAAAGATTGTGAATCTAATGGAGTTCGTAGAACATACGGATGTGTGAAATTTGCCGGACATTGAGTTTTTGATTCGGTTAATAGTTGAAATGCATTCTCATATGCATAGTTATTGAAGATCCTGGTTTATGTAGGCTTGCTAGCCCTGCATCAAGTGGTATCAGAGGAGTAAAAGATTTTGCGGAACGAGGAATGAGGTACAGTTCTTAATGAAGTATGAATGGGTATGGTCTTTATATTTGTGTAGGTAGCGGCAGCTGAAGGTGAGAAGATTTGCAGCAACCTAGAGAAGGATGCCAAAAGACCGAGTGCGGGAGGGCTTGGTGAGGTATTGTGTAACAGAGGAGGCTGTTACTGTAGAGGTTGGTTGCAACTCACAGAGTTCTAGTGAAAGAATGCAGTGGATAAAAATTGATATTCTGACGACCAAAATATTGATGATAGGAGGTCATAAATTTTTGTGCCTCGGGAAGTCGTGATGCGGGAGAAAGGAACCAGCAACTAAGTGAGCCAAAGCTAGACCGAGGATCAGAATAGAGAAAAGCTTGTTTTAGAGTACGAAAAGCAGAATTAAAAGTAGCTTTAGCGGATATGTGTTGAGGAGACATTGCTATTGATAAAGCCATGCATGCTTTTGGAGAGCCCTTATTGTAGAAAACTAGGAGTAAATCTCTATCAATTTTCCTATGCATCCTGTATATAAATGTAAGTGAAGGGTGTGAGATATATCTTATTTGTGAGTAAAAGTGAGTGAAGCAAGATGTAGTCGATTTGAGGCTGGTTTTAAAGGCTGAAATGCCTTAGCCTGGAATGTAATATTGTTCATGATATATATGTATTATATATATATATATTATATATATATATATATAATATATATTTATATATATATATTATATATATATATATATATATTATATATATATATATATATATATGAAATGTGTTCTAGTATTGTGTACGCCTATGCCTGTGTGTATGGCATAATTAAGTTAAATCTTGTGTTCAAGCTTGTTGATCCAAATATCATGTATCTGTTATTTGTAAATGTTTGTTAAAGACAGCATGCAGCGCAGAGGAAGATTCTGATGATGATGGAGAGATGAATGCTCTACCAGTGAAGAAATCGAAGGAAAGAGGCTCCAGGATCTTGTTTTTTTAAAGAAATTGGGATTTTGGGCAACCCCCAAAATCTCATTTTCATCAGTTCACGGTTGCTCTCTTGGTTCAACAAGAAACAAAGTTCAATTGCCTTATCTACAACTGAAGCCGAATATGTGGTTGTCGCATCTTGCTGCACACAAGTACTTTGGATGATGCAAACATTACAAGACATTCAGATCACATGTACTCCACCTATCTCCATTCTATGTGATAATACAAGTGCCATCCGTATTTCGAAAAGTCATGACATGCACTCCAAGACCAAGCACATACCCATTAAGAACCATTTTGTATGAGAACAAGTGCTTGAACAAAAGGTCAAATTGGAGTATGTTCCCTCCAAAGAGTAGGTTACTGATATATTCACTAAACCTCTTCCAAGAAAAACATTTGAATATCTCAGTCAAAAGCTAGGAGTAGTTACTGCATCATCCTGCTGTTAAATCTAGTTTTTAGAGGAAGGTTATTATATGTGGGTTTCATGAAGTATAGTCATGTATACACTTGGGTTTCTATGGTTGAAGAAGCGTATATGTTTTTCTGACAGAAAAACAACTGGTCAGACTCTGATGTGGGTGCTTTGTCTGATATTGATGATTACAGTCTGACAATATGCTTTGTTCATTGATTTTTATCTGACTGATAAAGATGCCTTGATGAATGACTTATTGACAATGCACAAGTAGCACAGGTTCATGGAGAGCATTAGCCTTCACACACATTCTGCATTGTTGGCATCATGGTTTCTAATTTCAGCTATCGCTTTAGATACTTATATCATTTTTTTGATAAGTCATGTAAAGATCTAGGGTGTGATATGACTTATTCTGTCATGGTCTATGTTTGAATGAGTCCTATTGGACATATGGTGTAATTTGTATTCCCACTTTGCATGATATGGATGATGTAATAATTGTTGTATTTCTATCATGCATAAACAATTGGTATAGAGTCAAATATGGTGTATCCCCACTTGATTGGGTGATTGATGATGAGTCGTTGGTCATAGGGAGGTCATACTCAGTTAAGTTATAGAGTCATGTTATTCTTATGAAAAATATTTTTGTAGACTTGACATGTACTCAGGGGGAGCATGGACAACATAATGTATATCAAAGGGGGATAATAGCTTGGTTTTCCCTTTTCCCTTGATGTCAAAGGGGGAGAGTATTTTGGTGTTTCTTGTTATCTTGAACAGTTTCTACAACTTGCAGTAATCAACACCGTCATGGTTGACATCAAGTCCAAAGGGGGAGACTGTTGGCATTATGATGCAAGTGTTGTCATTGATGGAAACTCACTCATAGGTCAATTCAGTTTTGATGAAAGGCAACCCACAGGGTAACAGGTCTATTTAGATGTAACAGGGCATTGGTACAGAATAACAAGAAAATGGAACTACAGCCTACTAATCAAAATGAAGAAATTGAAGGTAAAGGATGGTGAATAGTAGTTTAAGATGTATATGCAAGTCCACTTAATCAAAAAAATGTATGCATCCTGGTTCACAGAACAAAAAAAGTGTATACATATACATGCACTTTCAAAAGAGGAAAAGCATTTATATGTTGGAAAATCAAGGAAATTCAAGAGGAGACAATACCAGGGGTCAATGCCATTGTATTAGCCCTCAATATTGAGCAGAGTAATGACTATTTGATCCCATCCAAGAATACCACGGGTCCTAAGAGCTTTTGGTCCGAGGTATTGAGAAAGGCCTAAACTATATAAGGAGGCGAAGATCATAAGGCCATGGTGTGCAAGTGAAAAGGGTTTCTAAGGCATACTTCTATCTAAAGTATATTTTATGTTGTAGGGGCTATGTTTGTAATTTGATCTGGAATATTTTGTGCACATTGAATTCAATGTTGGATCAGGATCATGAGACCTGAAATGACTTATCATTGAATGATCTAATATTGGTTGGGCTAGATCTAAGTGTGTACACCTATTTTATTCTTTAAATACCATGATCTAGGTTTGTTTGAAGTCCGAAATAGCAACGAATTTATGAGTTAATATTTGTAGATCTGTACGCTAGTTTGCCTTGGTAAAAGTGCATGTACACACAGGTTCTACTCTTCCAAGTAGTGTATACAAAAGAAAATCCTTTTCTTCAGGTTTCTAGGTTTAGGACAATGTTCTGGTGATAGTGACCCGACTATCCATATTAGCTGATTATTGGTTGACACAGTTTGAAATTTATGATGGGTCAAGTATGA